>JAUIMM010000562.1:320000-595000 GCA_031769625.1 Taudactylus pleione | reverse complement strand
TACCCAGTGGGCTGTCATAGTCATATAGTCCTTAGTCTGCCCTGTTCCACTTGTCCACATGTCCGTGGTTAAGTGGACATTGGGTACAACCGCATTTTTTAAGACACTGAGGACACTTTTTCTGACGACTCTATACATTCTCAGTATCGCCTGCCTAGTGAAGTGGAATCTAGAAGGGATTTGGTACTGTGGACATACTACCTTCATCAATTGTCTAAATCCCACTGCAGTAATAGCGGATACTGGACGCACGTCTAACACCAACATAGCTGTCAAGGCCTTAGTTATCTGCTGTTGTGCTTCATCCTCCTCGCAAAGGACTGTTGGACTGTCAATTGCTTAGTAAAAGAAGTAGTGATGTTCCTACTTCCTCTCTGGGATGATGAATGACTCCCAGCAGCAACAGCAGCAGCAGGCATAGCAATGCAGGATCCTCCGGAGGATTCCCAGTTTAGAGGAGTCACTCATGCCAGTGACATGGCCTGCAGGACTACTTCAGATCCTGATTGAGGAGGAAATTGATGAGGAGGGAGTTGCTGGTGTGGTTTTCAGGCACTTGGATAAAGGGATTTAGGTGTCCCTGGACTGCTTATGGTCTTAGCCACAGTTTCTGAACTTGACAGTGACTTTTTATGAATGCGCTGCAGGTGACGTATAAGGGAGGATTTTCCTAGGTTGTAAATGTCCTTACCCCTACTTATTACATCTTTACATAAGCTACATATGGCAAGACAGTTGTTGTCTGGATTTGGATAGAAATATTTCCAGACCGAAGAGGTGGATTTTTTGTTCTAATGCCCAGGCATGACTATGGGCTTTTTCATCCCACAGACAATAACTGTTTTCCCCGATGCCTGATTTAAAAAAAAACACAATACCATCAGAATATGTAAAATTCCTCCTCAGCGCCAGCTACACTGTCGAAGTGAAATAATTGGTTATGATTGCACACAATTATTAGCTGACGATCTGGTCGTTGATGGTCTGACGATGCGTTTCCACGATGCTACTTTGCGTCGCACAATCTTTAGCGGCCGCTCATTGGCTGTGACCCACGTGGAGGAGCCGCTCATTGGCTAAGCTCATGTGGGTCACAGCCAATGAGCATCCGCTAATGTTAGCCGCCATTGATTGGCCGGTGGCATGGGAATGAAGTCTGCTCGTTCCCACGAGCAGACAGTAGCACAATGTAACAGCAAGCAGTAACATGCTATTACATTATATCAGGGGTCCATCTTGATTTTCTGCGGAGAACATCGTGGGACATAAAGGTGAGTATTGGATCTTTTTTTACCGGTAAATCGTGTGGATACTTTATGTTGACAAGTGGACGTGAACATCTGGAAACAGGTGAGTATGTATTTGTATGTATGTATGCATTAAAGCTTTGTTATCATGGTGTGTTGTGTGTTTTTTTAACCATTTCTTTACAGGTGAACTACAGCTACCAGTGGGCCCTTAATGCCCCGCATGCAGGTACTTGTGGTTCTCCAAGTACCAGCATGCGGGGGAGGCTTGCTGGGACCTGTAGTTCGACTGTAAAGACAATGTTGAAAAGTTATTTTTTACACTACACCTAACACAATCAACCTGCCACCCACCACCCAGGGGTGGCGGGAATAGCCCCGGGCAATCATCCTAGGCCAGTGGTGCCATGGAGAGGGTGACCCCTTTATTGGGGGGGTCACCAACTCCCCAGGGATCCCTGGCCTGGGCTGACTAATGGTAAGGGCTGATGCTACGGCTGGGGGGCCCGATGAAAGGGCACCCCTGGCTGTGGCATCAGCCCCCATTAGAAAGGGTCCAGGGCTGGTTTTAAATATGCGGTGGAACTGATGACATTTTTTTTCTCCGTATATTTAAAACCAGCTCTGTCCCTGCTGCCTTGTGCTGGTTCTTACATTACAGGGGATCCCTACACATTTTTTTCCCTGTAATATTAAGAACCTGTATGTTTCTGACCATCACGCAGCTCAGGGGGTTGAGAGTTTGAAAAGTGATTTTAACAGAGAGTTTGCTCCTATCTCACCGGATCTTGTCATACCGATTTTTGGTAAATTTGAGAGATGTATGTTTTAGGTGAAAAGTACTTCCGATTTGGCCCGATGGTGAGTTGATTCGAGATTGCTATCTCACCTGAGTTTTACAAGTGAGATGAGAGAAATCTCTCTCTAACTCACCCGACTTTGCCTTTAGTAAATTTGAAAGCAGGGAAAAAAAATCAATAAATCACCCGAGATGGTCATCTCGACCTATCTCGAGTCTTAGTAAATGTACGCCTTGGACTCTCCTTGGGGATTTGTGATATCTTCTTAGAACGCACAGTTCTTTTCTGTGCTCTTGCCAGCTTAACTCTTTTAATTTTTCTAGCAGGAGGAGGGCTTCTATCATCATGTGAAGTTGAACCACTAGTCATGAACATAGGTCAGGGCCTTAGCCGGTTCTTGCCACTCTGTGCCGTAAATGGCATATTGGCAAGTTTATATTTCTCCTTAGACTATTTAAATTTACTTTTTGGGGTCATTTTACTGGCTATTTGGATCTCACATGCCCTCTACTATGACACATGACATGACTAGTGGCAGCAGCTAGAGCACTAGGAGGAAGTGGTTCTTGATCTTTCCCTATCTTATCCTCCAAATTTTTGTCCTCCATTATATTTATGGAGTGCATTATTTTTATGGAGTGAATAAGCCCTGTAAATATTATTTGGATGAATTAAATCAACTCTTTATTTGGAGACAGGAGTGAATACCAACAGCACAGGGCAGCCTCTGTAATAATTATTTGGATACATTAAATAACCCCATTTTATTTGGAGACTGGAGTGATACACCATACAGTACAGCCACTGTAAAAGTTATTTGGATTAATGAAATAGACTGGAGTGAATATAGAGCACAGGGCAGCGTACCCCTATACCACACAGCGTAGCCCATGTAAAATTATTTGGATTAATTAAATAGACTAAAGTGAATACACAGCATAGTGCAGCGTACCCCCTACACCACACAGGGCAGCATACCCCCTACACCACACAGGGCAGCGTACCCCCTACACCACACAGGGCAGCGTACCCCCTACACCACACAGGGCAGCGTACCCCCTACACCACACAGGGCAGCGTACCCCCTACACCACACAGGGCAGCGTACCCCCTACACCACACAGGGCAGCCCCTGTAAAAATTGTTTGGATTAATGAAATCACCCCTTTTAATTTGGAGACTGGAGTGAATACACAGCACAAGGGGACCGTACAACACACAGGGCAGCCCCTGTAAAAATTATTTGGACTGAATATACAGCACAGCATAGCACCACTGGACTGGACTGATACAGCAGAGCAGGTCACCCCCAGACTGATACAGCAGAGCAGGTCGCCATGTCACACCAATTTCCCCAGGACATTAGAGACTGAGACACGTCTTCTCCCTACCCTCTCCAGGACTGGAGTGAAGAGGGCGAGGCGGGAGGAGCAAAATGTTCAAAGTCTGGCTCTCGCGAGAATCCCACACCAGGATGATAACGTTTTGCCTCGATCCAGGAACCTAGTCTGGCGTGAAAACCTGAGCCGGACTTGGTTCCGGGCTAGGATTGGGGGAGCTTGGGGGGTTTGGATTTTGAAAATCCAAACCCGCTCATCCCTAATATACTGTATGTATGTATATATATATATATATATATATATATATATATATTAGGGGTGTGCACCGGCCACTTTTCGTGTTTTGTGTTTTGGTTTTGGATCTGGATCTTTCTTCGTGTTTTGGATCTGGATTGGTTTTGCCAAAACCACCCTTCCGTGTTTTGGGTTCTGGGTTTTGTGTTTTGGATCTGTATTTTTTTGAAAAAAAGCATAAAAACAGCTAAAATCACAGAATTTGTAGGTTTTTCTGCTCCTATGCTATTATTAACCTCAATAACCTTAATTTCCACTCATTTCCAGTCTATTCTGAACACCTCACACCTCACAATAGTGTTTTTATGTCCAAAAGGTTGCACCGAGGTAGCTGGATGACTATGCTAAGCGACACGAGTGGGCGGCACAAACACGTGACCCATCTAGGAGTGACACTGCAGTGGCAGGCAGGATGGCAGTTAGAAAAACTAGGCCCCAAACTGTACATAATGCAAAGAAAAAAAGAGGTGCAAGATGGAATTGTCCTTGGGCCCTCCCACCCACCCTTATGTTGTATAAACAGGACATGCACACTTTAACAAATCAATCATTTCAGCGCCAGGGTCTGCCACACAACTGTGGCTGAAATGATTGGTTCGTTTGGGCCCCCACAAAACAAGCTGGCAATTAATGTGTCCCTGCACAAACTGGCTCTTCGGAGGCAAGATGTCATCCTCATCCTCCTCATCCACCGATTCCTCACCCTCTTCAGTGTGTACATCCTCATCCTCACAAAGTATTAACTCGTCCCCACTTGAATCCACCACCACAGGTCCCTCTGTACCTTCTGGAGGCTGGTCTCCCTGGAAGAGCTGATAATTCATTTTGATGAACATCATCTTCTCCACATTCTGTGGAAGCAACCTCCTACGCCTTTCGCTGACAAGGTTCCCGGCTGCACTAAACACTCTTTCGGAGTACACACTGGAGGGGGGGCAACTCAGGTAAAATAGAGCCAGTTTGTACAGGGGCCTCCAAATTGCCTCTTTTTCCTGCCAGTACAGGTATGGACTGTCTGACATGCCTACTTGGATGCTGTCACCGATGTAATCCTCCACCATTCTGTCAATGGTGACAGTATCATATGCAGTGACAGTAGACATGTCAGAAATTGTTGCCAGGTCCTTCAGTCCGGACCAGATGTCCAAACTTGGTCCTGCCTGCCCTGCATCACCGCCAGCGGGTTGCTTAGGATACCTAAGTTTTTTCCTGGCAGCCCCAGTTGCGGGAGAAAATGAAGAAGGAGCCGTTGACGTGTCACGTTCCGCTTCAGCTGACAGTGTGTTCACCAGCAGGTCTTTGCACCTCTGCAGGCTTGTGTCGGCCGGAAAGAGAGACACCACATAGGCTTTAAACCTAGGATCGAGCACGTTGGCCAAAATGTAGTGGTCTGATTTCAACAGATTGACCACCCTGGAATCCTGGCAAAGCGAATGAAGGGCTTCATCCACAAGTCCCACATGCCGAGCGGAATCGCTCCGTCTTAGCTCCTCCTTCACTTTCTCCAGCTGCTTCTGCAAAAGCCTGATGAGGGGAATGACCTGACTCAAGCTGGCAGTGTCTGAACTGACTTCACGTGTGGCAAGTTCGAAGGGCTGAAGAACCTTGCACAACACGGAAATCATTCTCCACTGCGCTTGAGTCAGGTGCATACCCCCTCCTTTGCCTATATCATAGGTGGATGTATAGGCTTGTATGGCCTTTTGCTGCTCCTCCATCCTCTGAAGCATATAGAGGGTTGAGTTCCACCGCGTCACAACCTCTTGCTTCAGGTGATGGCGGGGCAGGTTCAAGAGTGTTTGCTGGCGCTCCAGTCTTCGGCACGCAGTCGCTGAATGGCGAAAGTGGCCAGAAATTTTTCGGGCCACCCAAAGCGTCTCCTGCACGCCCCTGTCGCTTTTCAGAAAATTCTGCACCACCAAGTTTATTGTGTGAGCAAAACATGGGACGTGCTGGAATTTGCCCAGATGTAATGCCCGCACAATATTGGTGGCGTTGTCAGATATCACAAATCCCCAGGAGAGTCTAAGTGGGGTAAGCCACTGGGCGATGATTTCCCTCAGTTTCTCTAAGAGGTTGTCGGCGGTGTGCCTCTTACTGAAACCGGTGATACACAGCGTAGCCTGCCTTGTAACGAGCTGGCGTTTCTGAGATGCTGCTACTGGTGACGCTGCTGCTGTTGCTGCGTAAGGTGATACATCTACCCAGTGGGCTGTCACAGTCATATAGTCCTTAGTCTGCCCTGTTCCACTTGTCCACATGTCCGTGGTTAAGTGGACATTGTGTACAACGGCATTTTTCAGGACACTGAGGACACTTTTTCTGACGTTTCTGTACAGTCTCGGTATCGCCTGCCTAGTGAAGTGGAATCTAGACGGGATTTGGAACCGGGGACACACTACCTCCATCAATTGTCTAAATCCCACTGCACTAATGGCGGATACCGGACGCACGTCTAACACCAACATAGCAGTCAAGGCCTCAGTTATACGTTTTGCTTCAGGATGACTGCTGTCGTACTTCATCCTCCTCGCTAAGGACTGTTGGAGGGTCAATTGTTTAGTAAAAGTAGTGGTGTTCCTACTTCCTCTCTGGGATGATGAACGACTCCCAGCAGCAGCAGCAACAGCAGCAGCGGCAGCAGTAGGCGTAGCAATGCAGGATCCTCCGGAGGAATCCCGGATAGGAGAGTCAGTCATGCCAGTGATATGGCCTGCAGGACTACTTCCGATCCTGACTAAGGAGGAAATTGACGAGGAGGGAGTTGACGGTGTGGTTTGCAGGCGCTTGGATACAACAGGACAACGGGATTTAGGTGTCCCTGGACTGCTTACGGTCTGAGCCAAAGTTTCTGAACTTGACAGTAACTTTTTATGAACGCGCTGCAGGTGCCGTATAAGGGAGGATGTTCCTAGGTGGTTGACGTCCCTACCCCTACTTATTTCACCTTTACATATGGTACATATGGCAAGACAGTTGTTGTCCGGATTTGGATAGAAATATTGCCAGACCAAAGAGGTGGAATGTTTGGTCTTCTGCCCAGGCATGACCGTGATGGGCTTTTTCATCCCACGGACAACAACTGTCTCCCCCGGAGCCTGATTTAAACAAACCACATCACCATCAGAATCCTCCTCGCCAACTTCCTCCTCAGCGCCAGCTACACCAGTATCCTCATCCTGTTGTACTTCAACAGTGACATCTTCAATTTGCATATCAGCAAGTGGACTGTGGGTGCTCCTTTCAGCACTTGCAGGGGGCGTGCAAATGGTGGAAAGAGCCACCTCTTCCCGTCCAGTGCTGGGAAGGTCAGGCATCGCAACCACCACCACACTTGGACTCTCTTTGGGGATTTGTGATATCTTCTTAGAAAGCACAGTTCTTCGCTGTGCTTTTGCCAGCTTAACTCTTTTGATTTTTTTAGTGGGAGGAGTGCTTCCATCGTCATGTGAAGCTGAACCACTAGTCATGAACATACTAGGGATCGACCTTAGCCGTTCCTTGCCACTCCGTGTCGTAAATGGCATATTGGCAAGTTTACGTTTCTCTTCAGCTGATTTAAATGTCTTTTTCAAGGTCATTTTCCTGAACTTTGCCATTTGGGATTGTATGTGCCCTCTACTATGACATTGGGCATCGGCCTTGGCAGACGACGTTGATGGCATGTTATCGTCTATGTCATGACTAGTGGCAGCAGCTTCAGCACTAGGAGGAAGTGGTTCTTGATCTTTCTCTATTTTATTTTTATCGGAGAAAGTTTGGTCCTCCATTTATGTTATATCGATTTGATATATACGTGCGGCTAAACACAGAAAATAAATTTTTTTTTGGTTCGGACTGGAGTGTACTTTGTGGGTTACAGCACCCTTTAACGGTCAAGCCAGCCGGCCCTTTACTTATGACACAGGCGCACTCTTGGCACTACTTTGTTGATGCACGTGCGGCTACTGCGCACACAATTCACAAACACAGAAAATAATTTTTTTTTGGTTTGGACTGGAGTGTACTTTGGGGGTTACAGCACCCTTTAACGGTCAAGCCAGCCGGCCCTTTACTTATGACACAGGCGCACGCTTGGCACTACTTTGTTGATGCACGTGCGGCTACTGCGCACACAATTCACAAACACAGAAAATAATTTTTTTTTGGTTTGGACTGGAGTGTACTTTCAGGGGTTACAGCACCCTTTAACGGTCAAGCCAGCCGGCCCTTTACTTATGACACAGGCGCACGCTTGGCACTACTTTGTTGATGCACGTGCGGCTACTGCGCACACAATTCACAAACACAGAAAATAATTTTTTTTTGGTTTGGACTGGAGTGTACTTTCGGGGGTTACAGCACCCTTTAACGGTCAAGCCAGCCGGCCCTTTACTTATGACACAGGCGCACTCTTGGCACTACTTTGTTGATGCACGTGCGGCTACTGCGCACACAATTCACAAACACAGAAAATAATTTTTTTTTAGGTTTGGACTGGAGTGTACTTTCGGGGGTTACAGCACCCTTAACGGTCAAGCCAGCCGGCCCTTTACTTATGACACAGGCGCACGCTTGGCACTACTTTGTTGATGCACGTGCGGCTACTGCGCACACAATTCACAAACACAGAAAATAATTTTTTTTTTTGGTTTGGACTGGAGTGTACTTTCGGGGGTTACAGCACCCTTAACGGTCAAGCCAGCCGGCCCTTTACTTATGACACAGGCGAACGCTTGACACTACTTTGTTGATGCACGTGCGGCTACTGCGCACACAATTCACAAACACAGAAAATAATTTTTTTTTGGTTTGGACTGGAGTGTACTTTCAGGTGTTACAGCACCCTTTAACGGTCAAGCCAGCCGGCCCTTTACTTATGACACAGGCGCACGCTTGGCACTACTTTGTTGATGCACGTGCGGCTACTGCGCACACAATTCACAAACACAGAAAATAATTTTTTTTTGGTTTGGACTGGAGTGTACTTTCGGGGGTTACAGCACCCTTTAACGGTCAAGCCAGCCGGCCCTTTACTTATGACACAGGGGCACTCTTGGCACTACTTTGTTGATGCACGTGCGGCTACTGCGCACACAATTCACAAACACAGAAAATAATTTTTTTTTAGGTTTGGACTGGAGTGTACTTTCGGGGGTTACAGCACCCTTAACGGTCAAGCCAGCCGGCCCTTTACTTATGACACAGGCGCACGCTTGGCACTACTTTGTTGATGCACGTGCGGCTACTGCGCACACAATTCACAAACACAGAAAATAATTTTTTTTTGGTTTGGACTGGAGTGTACTTTCGGGGGTTACAGCACCCTTTAACGGTCAAGCCAGCCGGCCCTTTACTTATGACACAGGCGCACGCTTGGCACTACTTTGTTGATGCACGTGCGGCTACTGCGCACACAATTCACAAACACAGAAAATAATTTTTTTTTAGGTTTGGACTGGAGTGTACTTTCGGGGGTTACAGCACCCTTAACGGTCAAGCCAGCCGGCCCTTTACTTATGACACAGGCGCACGCTTGGCACTACTTTGTTGATGCACGTGCGGCTACTGCGCACACAATTCACAAACACAGAAAATAATTTTTTTTTTGGTTTGGACTGGAGTGTACTTTCGGGGGTTACAGCACCCTTAACGGTCAAGCCAGCCGGCCCTTTACTTATGACACAGGCGCACGCTTGGCACTACTTTGTTGATGCACGTGCGGCTACTGCGCACACAATTCACAAACACAGAAAATATATTATTTTTTTAGCACTTGGGGGGAGCACCCCTGATGGACAGAGCACCCCCTGGACAACACTACAGCACCCCTTTAGGACTGGGACACTGCACAGGACTTTGGAACTGACTGCACAACACAGTCCAGCCAGCCCCTATGGACTTTGAAGTAGTGGACACAGCCCCTATTAACAACAGCAGCACAGCACAACACAGCCAGCCCCTATGGACTTTGAAGTAGTGGACAACAGCAGCACTACACTACACTACACTACACAGCACTAACTCCCACCCTCCCTCTTCACTGTCCACAGCCGAGTGAGAAAATGGCGCCGACGCGGGTACCTTATATAGGATCCAAAACCCGCGAGACTCGGAAGGCGGGATGATGACGTTTTGCCTCGATGTCAGATCCGAGTCAGGCGGGAAAAGTCGAGCCTGACTCGGATCGGACTCGGATCGGGGGGGCTCGGGGGGGTTCGGATTTCAGAAATCCGAACCCGCTCACCCCTAATATATATATATATATATACACAGTCAGGTGCATAAATATTGGGACATTGACAAAATTTTCATATTTTGTCCTCTATTCACCACCACAATAGCTTTGAAATGAAACAAACAAGATGTGATTTAACTGCAGACTTTCAGATTTAATTTGAGGGTAATTACATCCAAATCAGGTGAACGGTGTAGGAATTACAACGGTTTCTATATGTGCCTCCCACTTTTTAAGGGGCCAAAAGTAATGGGACAAACTAAACAATCCTAAATCTAACTTTCACTTTTTAATGCTTTGTTGCAAATCCTATGCAGGCAATTACAGCCTGAAGTCTGGAATGCATAGACATCACCAGACGCTGGGTTTCATCCCTGGTGATGCTCTGCCAGGCCTCTACTGCAAATGTCTTCAGTTCCTGCTTGTTCTTGGGGCATTTTCCCTTCAGTTTTGTCTTCATCAAGTGAAATGCATGCTCAATCGGATTCAGGTCAGGGGATTGATTTGGCCATTGCATAACATTCCACTTTTTAGCCTTAAAAAACTCTTTGGTTGCTTTTGCAGTATGCTTCGGGTCATTGTCCATCTGCACTGTGAAGTACTGATCAATGAGTTCTAAAGCATTTGACTGAATATGAGCATATAATATTACCCGAAACACTTCAGAATTCATTCTGCTGCTTTTGTCAGCAGTCAGATCATCAATAAATACAAGGGAACCAGTTCCATTGGCAGCCATACATGCCCACGCCATGACACTACCACCACCATGCTTCACTGATGAGGTGGTATGTTTTGGGTCATGAGCAGTTCGTTTCCTTCTCTTCTCTTCCCATCACTCTGGTACAAGTTGATCTTTGTCTCATCTGTCAATAGAATGTTGTTCCAGAACTGTAATGGCTTTTTTAGATGTTGTTTGGCAAACTCTAATCTGGTCTTCCTGTTTTTGTGGCTCACCAATGGTTTGCATCTTGTGGTGTACCCTTTATATTCACTCTTGTGAAGTCTTCTCTTGATTGTTGACTTTGACACATATACATCTACCTCCTGGAGAGTGTTCTTGATTTGGCCAACTGTTGTGAAGGGGTTTTTCTTCACCAGGGAAATAATTCTTTTGTCATCCACCACAGTTGTTTTCCGTGGTCTTCCGGGTCTTTTGGTGTTGCTGAGCTCTCCGGTGCGTTCTTTCTTTTTAAGAATGTTCCAAACAGTTGATTTGGCCACACCTAATGTTTTTGCTGTCTCTCTGATGGGTTTGTTTTGATTTTTCAGCCTAATGATGGCTTGCTTCACTGATAGTGACAGCTCTTTGGATCTCATATTGAGAGTCGACAGCAACTGATTCCAAATACAAATGTCACACCTAGAATCAACTCCATACCTTTTACCTGCTTAATTGATAATGAAATAACGAGGGAAGAGCCCACACCTGTCCATGAAATAGCTTTTGAGTTGATAGTCCCATTACTTTTGGCCCCTTAAAAAGTGGGAGGCACATATTGAAACTGTTGTAATTCCTACACCGTTCACCTGATTTGGATGTAATTACCCTCAAATTAAATCTGAAAGTCTGCAGTTAAAGCACATCTTGTTTGTTTCATTTCAAAACCATTGTGGTGGTGAATAGAGGCCAAAATCTGAAAATTCTGTCAATGTCCCAATATTTATGGACCTGACTGTATGTATTTGTGTGCTCTATCTATATCTCTCTATGGGCCTGATACAGAGGTTAACAGTAATGCATTAGCATGAATTTATGCTAATACTGTAGCCAATGGGCTGTCTAATTAGACGCCCACCGGCTGTGGCTCTAATATGCTGTGCTACAGTATAAGACAGACTTTCAAATGAACATCGGCCGCACCATTGGACATTAGAGCAACCCTATGGTTGCTAAAAATGTCTGACAGTATAAGGCCACCGGTTTCAGTGGATCTGCATCTTTTGACACAGTCCCTGACACAACGTGCCCACTGATGACAGTCAGTCACCCAATCACCTCCCTGGAACACCTATTGGAGTTGCCTGGATTGCCATGCAATTCCAGTCTGCGTCCCCCGGTAGTAAGCATTGGGCCAAATGCGTAGTGAATGTGCAGACGTCCGGTGTTTTAAATGCGTCCACCTCTGAATTAGGCCATATTTATCTGTATGTGTATCTATCTATAAATATCCTGCCTGTGTCCCCCGACGACACTACAGCCAGCCTGGGTGTAATCGCAGAGATTTCACCTCCACCACACTTTCACATGAGGGACTAAAAGTGGGTATTGGGATGGGGGTGGGCAGTAGGCAGAGTATTGCCTACTGTGATGAGAAGCCTTGCACCTGTCCTGATGGGAATAGCATGCAAATCTAAATCAGGTCCGATGTCTACACTTGGGGAAAGGTGGTGCCGGAATCATTTCCTGTATTTCTAGTTTTATGTTATTACCACATTCTTGGGCTATTACTGTAGAAATGAAATATAAACAGAATTTTTACAGAGTAAAGAAATAGGGATCAGTATATTATGTCTGTGCTTCCTTCTCTTTTGTTCCAGGGCTCCAGGTGTGCTGTGTGACAGCAGCCGGTGGGTCAGAGTTAGAAAGACTCACTGATTTTCAGTTGACTTGCAGCAGCATATGTAGGGGAGCTTCCGTTTGCTGTGATGCAGAATTTATGGTCACCGGTGGGTGGCTCTCTGTACCGGTGGTCCCTGGGATAGGAGATCAGACAGGTGTCTCAGGTCCCAGCTCAATGTCCAGCAGCAGCAGCGGGTGTACAATTGCTTGCTACACTTCTGCCTCTAGTGTCAGCCCAAGGTGGTAATATTTCAATGGAGAAGGAGCCACAACCAAAACAAAAATACATATTATCTAAGCCAAAAAGACTGCTCCTCCATTGTAAATATGGTTTAACTTTAAAAAACAAATGTAAATTTTCAGATAACAGCCACTGTATACAGTATGTCCGCAGTGTCAGAAGAAACGCATTGTTGAGTAAACATTTGTAATTACTGTGTTTGGGAATGGCTTTAAGCCCTTAACAAGCAATTGTGTTGTTAATAGTATAGGAGGACTTAATTTAAGGATGAGTAAACTGTATATAAGCGCCCTGGTTTTTTATTGGAAAGACCTGGTTAGTGGGTCAGGGGATGGGAGGGAAGGGGGAAGGGGGGGGTTTAAATTTAGCAGGGATGAGAGGTGAGATCAGATGGTCAGCTTACAGGAGTGGGGGAGGAAGATTACCATGGGGTATATAGGGTCTGGAGGTCGCAGACATCTTCCTGTTGTGCAGAATCCAGTGGAGATACCACATGCAGAGGGCAGAGAGGGAACAGACAGGATAAGTATCATTGAAAATGCTTCGCTCTGAGGGCCTGATTCAGACCCAGTCGCAAGCGCTGAGCGCTCGCAACTGGGTCGATGGTGGCCAGTGCGCACACGTGGCATGCGCACTGCGCGTGCGCGAGCCCCGGACCGAGCGCAAAAAGCGCTCGCTCCGGGACTCACTACAAAAGGGGCGGCTGTCGATGTTAATCGACAGCTCGCCCCATTTTGTAGGCGTGGGGGAGGGGGTGGCTTCACAAATGGAGGCGTTCACAAGAGAATGCCTGCTGTTTGTGGGCGGCCCCACTGACATCACCAGTGATGTCAGTTAGAAAGCTTCCGGCTCTATTTGAGCCAGCAGCTCTCTGGGGCTTGCGGCCATGAGACCCTACCACAAGGGTCTCGTCGCAAGCCCGATGGTCGCGATGGTCTTGACCATCGCAACCATCATCATGGCCACTCGCTATAGCTGTGGGTGGTCACCCACAGCTATGCGAGCGGCCAGGAGGCTGCTCCTCAAAAAACCAGCACCCGCCCTGATTCAGAGCGAGCGCTCGCTTTTTGCGAGCGCCTCTGAATCAGGCCCTGAATACCTGCTATGGATATATGCTCTCTATTCTTCTAATGTTTTCCACCTTCATATTTCCTTTTTCATTCCTTCTTTGTTTTATTTACGGTCCCAGTGCTATCCTGTCACTTTTTTACCTCTGCCCCTTCTTTAATTCCATCATAAACGGTCCCCGTTATCATTCATCCTAGTAGATTTGAGGTATAATGGGTGTCTCCTATACCTGCTGCGATCTCTCCATTGCCGCAGGCAGCCACATCTCCCAT
Organism: Taudactylus pleione; assembly: GCA_031769625.1. Lineage (NCBI taxonomy): Eukaryota > Metazoa > Chordata > Amphibia > Anura > Myobatrachidae > Taudactylus > Taudactylus pleione. The sequence goes on along the minus strand of JAUIMM010000562.1, from coordinate 580,958 downwards.
GGATTTCTATGGGGATGTGATGCTGCCAGATTTAATATCCGGAATGTGACACATTCCCAATGTTGGCCCCTTCAGCTAACGCTTTGGGATGCTGGCGTTAGCCGCTGTAGCACATGTGTGGCAGCCCCGGCAGCTCTCTGAGCACATTGAAGGGATGGGATCCTTTCGGAGCCCCTCTCCCTACATGTGCTGGATGATACATCCGGATGATATGATCACATATTGCAAGTGAAGTGATTGCTGGGTGTGATTTCTGGGTGCATGTATTCAGGGGAGCCGAGAGGGGGGGAGCGGGTACTAATTACCCAGGCCCGGGCTTGTTGCAGGGGCCCATCACCGCTCCTCCTCCCTCTTAAGTCACAGCGGCCCAGCACACGCTGCTGTGTGCTGGGCTGCACTGGGAGACTGCTCGTGGCTGCTAAAGCAGCAGCCGGAGCAGTCTCTATGCCTGATCGCACCCCCCATTGGCTGTGCGCCAGGCTGAGTGGCTCACTGCGCCCCCTTCCCAGCGCGCAGCGCCGCTTTGTGGCGCTGAAATAATTTTATTTTTCATATTTTGTTCTAAGTGGGCGTGGTCATGCCTCCCGCAATTAAGCCACACCCCCTGTCACCTGGGCCCGGCGCGGCTCTCGTTGGCCCTGTATGTCCTGCATATTGGAGTGTCATAGTGATATACTGTAATAAACAGTACAAGATAGATCAATCTTAGGATAGGGGCAGAAGATGCAGCAGAAATCAGGTCAGTGAATACTTTATTGTCGTGTACCATACTTGCTGACAATCTGGCTGCCCCTTCCGAGAGGGAGCAGCCAGATCGGCATGACTGGGGGGTGTGGCCAGCAAACGGGGGCGGGGGCAGCCAGTCGCTGAGTGTTTGCGGGCGGGGGGCGGTGCCATGCAATCACTTCATTTTGGCCCCGCCCCCCTACACACTGCCGATATTACAGGCAGTGTGAAGCAGGGGGCGGGGCCAAAATGACGTGATTCCACGTGAATCGCATCACCGCCGTCCCCCGCTGCGGGGGCTTTACATGTAAGTGTGGGGGGATAGGAGGGGTCGCCGGCAGCCGGGAGGATTGCCTGCCTTCCCGGAAGGTCGGGAGCGGCACCCGATTTTCGGGAGGCTCCCGACCAAATCGGGAGGGTAGGCAAATATGGCGTGTACATATTACAGTAGAGGAAGTACTGTATAGTTGTGAGATAATAAACACTATAGCAAAGTTCAGTAAAGGCATTGCTCAGAATTTATAAGCAAATTACTTCAAGTTAGGATTTTTATTCACGGTGTTAAGAAGCTAATAGTACATTGGTGTGTAAAATGTGAAGCCTGGAATACTGTCCTGGGTTAACTCTGTGACACTGCAGGGGGTACAAGCACTCAGGAATTCCCAGATAACATTTTCACCTGTAGTGGGAAAAGAATGGCTTCAAAGGCCTTAAGCTGGGTACACACTGACAGATACATTGGCTGATCAATTGATCGGCTAATGTATCTGCTGCCCGTCGGGCAGTGTGTACCCATGATAATTCGGGGAACGTTGGCATTCACCGACATATCGCATTGGCTGTGCTGCACAGCCGATGGACAGACATATCTGCAGACATATCTGTCCATCGGCAGGTGTATATGGGTGGTCGGCAGACCGCCCGTACACACACAGCGGCAGCCATGAGGAGGGGAGGGGGACACGCCCCCTGCCCACAGGGGCACGCCCCAACACGCCCCCTGGCCGCTGGGACCTGAGAGCAGACACAGATGAAGGTTGTTCAGTGTGTACGAACAACTATCATCTGCAGATATATCTGTATAATGTGTACCCACCATTAGGGAGCCAGCCTTGTTCTCATATTACAGTGAAACATTGCACCTAAAGAGGCATAAGGGAAGATCCTAGGGGGAGCCCGTGCACAAAGACATCTGCTGTAAGTGGCTTTATACAGTTGGTATAGGCAAGTATATTTGTAATATATTCCGCACACCACCAGACACCATTGGGGACCACCCAAATTTGTAACAGGGCACAGATCAGCGGTTACAGCATACGCTGTATAACGGAAATATTGTGTAATGCAGGCCAGCAAGATAACAGCTATGTGTGAGTATATGGCAGTGCGGGGGTGGGGGGGGGGTTAATAGGGATACAGGATACAGTACAATACAGATCAGTGACCACATTGACGAATATGGGTATATATTGCAGTAGAGGAGATGCAATTGAGGTGGGCATAGAACATACAGTGAGAGACAGTTCAAGTATTACATTGCTGCATATGTGTCTATTATAATTAGAATTTAAAATGCGGTAGAATTCAGTTCAGTATTTACATTGTTGTGTGTATACAGGTAAGGCAATGTATAATATACATTAGTGATATAAGCCATGTTTTAAAGATTATGGCCCTGATTCAGAGCCGGACGCTCTGACCAGAGCGCTCGCTCTGAATCAGGGCCCACCTCCAGTAATATGGAGCGTCCTCCTGGACGCTGGTATAGCTGTGGGTCACCACCCACAGCATATACGAGCGTGCAGGATGATGGTCGCAATGGTCTTGACCATCGCGACCATTGCCACTGCGAGCAGAAGCCTGCGGTTGAGTTTCTCAACCGCAAGGCCAGGAGTGATTTTTGCAAAATCACTCCCACTGACATCACTAAGTCTGGCCGGCTTCTGACGGTAGGCGTTCCCTTGGGAACGCCTCCGTCTGGCAGGCACGCCCCCGGCACGCCCAACAAAGGGGACGTGCTGTCAGTCAACATCGACAGCACGCCCCCTTTAAAGAGACACTATGAGCGAAGGAAAGTCCTTCGCTCGTCGCATCTCGCGCATGAGCACGACGGAGCTCCCTCTATCGTGCGCATGCGCAGTGCAGACCATCGACCCACTTGCGAGAGGACAGCCGCTCACGAGTGGGTCTGAATGAGGCCCAATGTATTTTATAGATGAGGGCCTACATGTATGTATTTATTTATATAGTATAGATCAGGGTTGCCTACCTTTAATATTCTCTTCCCGGGAGAAGCCCGGGTAAGAGAAGCAGCAGGGGGCCGATGGGGGCGGGGCTTGACGATTCACGTAATAAAGCCCCATCCCCTTCGCGGTAAAATTGCCGCGTTTGGTTACAATTTACATAGGGGGCGGGGCCAAATGCTGTGATTCATGCAGAATCACGGCTTAAGCCCTGCCCCCTTCACGGTGACCCGCGATTGCCGCGGGTATTCTCCTAATTCTGCCCACTTCAGTAGGAAGTGGGCAGAATGCGTGAGAAATGCCTACCCTTCCGGGGGAGCGGGGGGTTACCCGAAAAATCGGGAGCCTCCCGCGAAAACCGGGAGGGTAGGCATGTATGGTATAGATTATGTGGGTGGGTATGTATGGATGTATATATGTATATGTGTATATATATATATATATATATATGTATATATATATATACATAAATATATATATACACACTAAGGGTGTGCACCGGCTACTTTTCGTGTTTTGTGTTTTGGATCTGGATCTTTCTTCGTGTTTTGGATCTGGATTGGTTTTGCCAAAACCACCCTTCGGTGTTTTGGGTTCTGGGTTTTGGATCTGTATTTTTTTTTAAAAAAGCATAAAAACAGCTAAAATCACAGAATGTGTGGATTTTTCTGCTCCTATTCTATTATTAACCTCAAAAACCTTAATTTCCACTCATTTCCAGTCTATTCTGAACACCTTACACCTCACAATAGTGTTTTTATGTCCAAAAGGTTGCACCGAGGAAGCTGGATGACTATGCTAAGCGACACGAGTGGGCGGCACAAACACGTGGCCCATCTAGGAGTGACGCTGCAGTGGCAGATAGGATGGCAGTTTGAAAAACTTGGCCACAAACAGTACATAATGCAAAGAAAAAAAAGAGGTGCAAGAAGGAATTGTCCTTGGGCCCTCCCACCCACCCTTATGTTGTATAAACAGGACATGCACACTTTAACAAACCAATCATTTCAGCGCCAGGGTCTGCCACACGACTGTGGCAGAAATGATTGGTTCGTTTGGGCCCCCACAAAACAAGCTGGCAATTAATCTGTCCCTGCACAAACTTGCTCAACGGAGGCAAGATGTCGTCCTCATCCTCCTCATCCACCGATTCCTCACCCTCTTCAGTGTTGTGTACTTCCTCATCCTCACAGAGTATTAATTCATCCCCACTGGAATCCACAACCACAGGTCCCTCTGTACGTTCTGGAGGCTGGTCTCCCTGGAAGAGTTGATAATTCATTTTTATGAACATCATCTTCTCCACAGTTTGTGGAAGCAACCTCCTACGCCTTTCGCTGACAAGGTTCCCGGCTGCACTAAAAACTCTTTCGGAGTACACACTGGAGGGGGAGCAACTTAGGTAAAGTAGAGCCAGTTTGTACTGGGGCCTCCAAATTGCCTCTTTTTCCTGCCAGTACAGGTACAGACTGTCTGACATGTCCACTTGGATGCTGTCACCAATGTAATTCTCCACCATTCTTTCAATGGTGACAGCATCATATGCAGTGACAGTAGACATGTAAGAATGTCCAAACTTAGTCCTGCCTGCCCTGCATCACCGCCAGCGGGTTGGTTAGGATATCTAAGTTGTTTCCTGGCAGCCCCAGTTGCGGGAGAAAATGAAGAAGGAGCTGTTGCCATGTCACGTTCTGCTTCAGCTGACAGTGTTTTCACTAGTAGGTCTTTGCACCTCTGCAGGTTTGTGTCTGCCGGAAAGAGAGACACCATGTAGGCTTTAAACCTAGGATCGAGAATGGTGGCCAAAATGTATTCATTTGATTTCAGCAGATTGACCACCATCAAATCCTGGCAAAGCGAATGAAGGACTTCATCCACAAGTCCCACATGCCGAGCGGAATCGCTGTCTTAGTGGAATCGGTATGAGTTACTGCCGTGCAAGTTACTGCCCTGTTCCACTTGTCCACATGTCCGTGGTTAAGTGGACATTGGGTACAACCGCATTTTTTAAGACACTGAGGACACTTTTTCTGACGACTCTATACATTCTCGGTATCGCCTGCCTAGTGAAGTGGAATCTAGATGGGATTTGGTACTGGGGACACACTACCTTCATAAATTGTCTAAATCCCACTGCAGTAATGGCGGATACTGGACACACGTCTAACACCAACATACCTGTCAAGGCCTCAGTTATCTGCTGTTGTGCTTCATCCTCCTCGCAAAGGACTGTTGGACGGTCAATTGCTTAGTAAAAGAAGTAGTGGTGTTCCTACTTCCTCTCTGGGATGATGAATGACTCCAAGCAGCAACAGCAGCAGCGGCAGCAGTAGGCGTAGCAATGCAGGATCCTCCGGAGGATTCCCAGTTGGAGAGGAGTCACTCATGCCAGTGACATGGCCTGCAGGACTACTTCAGATCCTGATTGAGGAGGAAATTGATGAGGAGGGAATTGCTGGTGTGGTTTTCAGGCACTTGGATAAAGGGATTTAGGTGTCCCTGGACTGCTTATGGTCTTAGCCACAGTTTCTGAACTTGACAGTAACTTTTTATGAATGCGCTGCAGGTGACATATAAGGGAGGATTTTTCTAGGAGGTAAATGTCCTTACCCCTACTTATTACATCTTTACATAAGCTACATATGGCAAGACAGTTGTTGTCCGGATTTGGATAGAAATATTTCCTGACCGAAGAGGTGGATTTTTTGTTCTAATGCCCAGGCATGACGATGGGCTTTTTCATCCCACAGACAATAACTGTCTTCCCCGATGCCTGATTTAAAAAAAAAACACAATACCATCAGAATCCTCTTTGTCAAATTCCTCCTCAGCGCCAGCTACACTGTCGAAGTGAAATAATTGGTTATGATCGCACACAATTATTAGCTGATGATCTGGTCGTCGACGGTCTGACAATGCGTTTCCACGACGCTACTTTGCGTCGCACAATCTTTAGCGGCCGCTCATTGGCTGCGACCCACGTGGAGGAGCCGCTCATTGGCTAAGCTCACGTGGGTCGCAGCCAATGAGCGGCCGCTAATGGTAGCCACCACTGATTGGCCGGCGGCCTGGAAATGAAGTCTGCTCGTTCCCACGAGCAGGCAGTAGCGCAATGTAACAGCAAGCAGTAACATGCTATTACATTATATCAGGGGTCCATCTTGGATTTCTGCGGAGAACACCGTGGGACATAAAGGTGAGTATTGGATCTTTTATTTTACAGGTAAATCATGGGGATACTTTATGTTGACAAGTGGACGTGAACATCTGGAAACAGGTGAGTATGTATGTGTATGTATGTATGCTTTAAAGCTTTATTATCACGGTTTGTTGTGTGTTTTTTTTAACCATTTCTACAGCTACCAGTGGGCCCTTAATGCCCCGCATGCAGGTACTTGTGGTTCTCCAAGTACTAGCATGCGGGGGAGGCTTGCTGGGACCTGTAGTTCCACTGTAAAGACAATGTTGAAAAATCTATTTTTTACACTACACCTAACACAATCAACCCGCCACCCACCACCCAGGGTTGGCGGGGATAGCCCCGGGCTATCATCCTAGGCCAGTGGTGTCATGAAGAGGGTGACCCCTTTATTGACCAACTCCCCAGGGATCCATGGCCTGGGCTGACTAACGGTCAGGGCAGATGCTGCGGCTGGGGGGCCCGGTGAAAGGGCATCCCTTGCTGTGGTATCAGTCCCACATTAGAAAGGGTTTATTTTAAATATACGGTGGAACTCACGTAATTTTTTTTCTCTATATATTTAAAACCAGCTCTGTCCCTGCTGCCTTGTGCTGGTTCTTACATTACAGGGGATCCCTACACATTTTTTTCCCTGTAATATTAAGAACCTGTATGTTTCTGACCATCACGCAGCTCAGGGGGTTGAGAGTTTGAAAAGTGATTTTGACAGAGAGTTTGCTCCTATCTCACCGGATCTTGTCATCCCGATTCTTGGTAAATTTGAGAGATGTATGTTTTAGGTGAAAAGTACTTCCGATTTGGCCCGATGGTGAGTTGATTCGAGATTGCTATCTCACCTGAGTTTTACAAGTGAGATGAGAGAAATCTCTCTCTAACTCACCCGACTTTGCCTTTAGTAAATTTGAAAGCAGGGAAAAAAATCAATAAATCACCCGAGATGGTCATCTCGACCTATCTCGAGTCTTAGTAAATGTACGCCTTGGACTCTCCTTGGGGATTTGTGATATCTTCTTAGAACGCACAGTTCTTTTCTGTGCTCTTGCCAGCTTAACTCTTTTAATTTTTCTAGTGGGAGGAGGGCTTCTATCATCATGTGAAGCTGAACCACTAGTCATGAACATAGGTCAGGGCCTTAGCCGGTTCTTGCCACTCTGTGCCGTAAATGGCATATTGGCAAGTTTATATTTCTCCTTAGACTATTTAAATTTACTTTTTGGGGTCATTTTACTGGCTATTTGGATCTTACATGCCCTCTACTATGATACATGACATGACTAGTGGCAGCAGCTAGAGCACTAGGAGGAAGTGGTTCTTGATCTTTCCCTATCTTATCCTCCAAATTTTTGTCCTCCATTATTTTTATGGAGTGCATTATTTTTATGGAGTGAATAAGCCCTGTAAATATTATTTGGATGAATTAAATCACCTATTTATTTGGAGACAGGAGTGAATTCCAACAGCACAGGGCAGCCCCTGTAAAAATTATTTGGATTAATTACATAGACTGGAGTGAAACCACAACACAGGGCAGCCTCTGTAAAAGTTATTTGGATTAATTAAATAGACTGGAGTGAATATAGAGCACAGGCAGCGTACCCCTATACCACACAGCATAGCCCATGTAAAAATTATTTGGATACATTAAATAGACTAAAGTGAATACACAGCATAGTGCAGTGTACCCCCTACACCACACAGGGCAGCGTACCCCCTACACCACAAAGGGCAGCGTACCCCCTACACCACACAGGGCAGCCCCTGTAAAAATTATTTGGATGAATTAAATCACCCCTTTTAATTTGGAGACTGGAGTGAATACACAGCACAAGGGGACCGTACAACACACAGGGCAGCCCCTGTAAAAATTATTTGGACTGAATATACAGCACAGGACAGCACCATTGGACTGGACTGATACAGCAGAGCAGGTCACCCCCAGCCTGATACAGCAGCACAGCACCACTGGAGAGGACTGATACAGCAGAACAGGTCACCCCCAGACTGATACAGCAGCACAGCACCACTGGACTGGACTGATATAGCAGAGCAGCTCACCCCCAGCCTGATACAGCAGCACAGAACCACTGGAGAGGACTGATACAGCAGAACAGTTCACCCCCAGACTGATACAGCAGCACAGCACCACTGGAGAGGACTGATACAGCAGAACAGGTCACCCCCAGACTGATACAGCAGCACAGCACCACTGGAGAGGACTGATACAGCAGAACAGGTCACCCCCAGACTGATACAGCAGCAGAGCACCACTGGAGAGGACTGATACAGCAGAGCAGGTCACCCCCAGACTGATACAGCAGTACAGTACCACTGGAGAGGACTGATACAGCAGAACAGGTCACCCCCAGACTGATACAGCAGCACAGAACCACTGGAGAGGACTGATACAGCAGAACAGGTCACCCCCAGACTGATACAGCAGCACAGCACCACTGGACTGGACTGATACAGTAGAGCAGGTACCCACAGGCTGATACAGCAGCACAACACCACTGGACTGGACTGATACAGTAGAGCAGGTAACCATGTCACACCAATTTCCCCCAGACATTAGAGACTGAGACACATCTTCTCACTCCCCTCTCCAGGACTGGAGTGAAGATGGCGAGGTGGGAGGTGCAAAATGTTCAAAGTCTGGCTCTCGCGAGAATCCCAAACCAGGATGATGATGTTTTGCCTCGATCCAGGAACCTAGTCTGGTGTGAAAACCCGAGCCGAACGGTTCCCGGCTCGGATCGGGGGGGCTTTGGGGGGGGGGTTTGGATTTTGAAAATCCAAATCTGCTCATCCCTAATATACTGTATATATATATATATATATATATATATATACACATGCAAAAAACAGCGGCACTCACAGGACTTGTAAAGAAGACTCCAGACTCCCAAGAACCATGGTTCTTGATAAAAGTCGTTTGACTGAAACGTTGAACTTGACCTTGGGAGTCTGGAGTCTTCTTTACAAGTCCTGTGAGTGCCGATGTTTTTTGCATGTATACATTTTGGCCTGTTTTGACCATCAGAGGGCACCCAGGCATGTGTATGTCATTTAACCTGTGGAGTGTTGGCTTTATTTCAATATATATATATATATATATATATATATATATAAAAAATTAAAATCAGAAAACCCAGCACTCACCATGCTTAAACACTCACAATAATGTATAAATAAATAAATAATGGGGATTTGGTTCATGGATTGATCAATGCATTTAAGCCCGCAGCCCACATCACGGGACCCCACTTCTCTGCAGGTCCTACACTATCCGTCACACTGATGGAAACCTGTTAGCTGCTATCACATAGTTTAAACTGAAAAAATGTTACCTGGTTTAAAGCTCACCTGCCAGCTAATGGCTTTTAAAGGTAAGGCAATCACCTAACATAGCTTCTATCATACTACCAAAAAGACAGCTGACACAGGTTAATATAAATGAGTTTGCACATGGGGTGCATGAGAAAGCTATGATCACAAAAGGTTAATAAAAATTAACCACATAAACAAAGTCAGAAATCCACCGCACTTGCCACTCCCAGATTTGGGGTGCAGACCTGCACTCGCCATTCCCAGGACCGGGGTGCAAGTGGCCTGTGACCACATTGCTTAAATAAATAAAATCAGAAAACCCAGCACTCACCATGTTTAAACACTCACAATAATGTATAAATAAATAAATAATGGGGATTTGGTTCATGGATTGATCAATGCATTTAAGCCCGCAGCCCACATCACGGGACCCCACTTCTCTGCAGGTCCTACACTATCCGTCACACTGATGGAAACCTGGTAGCTGCTATCACATAGTTTAAACTGAAAAAATTTTACCTGGTTTAAAGCTCTCCTTCCAGCTAATGGCTTTTAAAGGTAAGGCAATTACCTAACAGCTTCTATCATACTACCAAAAAGACAGCTGACACAGGTTAATATAAATGAGTTTGCACATGGGGTGCATGAGAAAGCTATGATCACAAAAGGTTAATAAAAATTAACCGCATAAACAAAGTCAGAAATCCACCGCACTCGCCACTCCCAGATTTGGGGTGCAGACCTGCACTCACCATTCCCAGGACCGGGGTGCAAGTGGCCTGTGACCACATTGCTTAAATAAAAAAAATCAGAAAACCCAGCACTCACCATGTTTAAACACTCACAATAATGTATAAATAAATAAATAATGGGGATTTGGTTCATGGATTGATCAATGCATTTAAGCCCGCAGCCCACATCACGGGACCCCACTTCTCTGCAGGTCCCACACTATCCGTCACACTGATGGAAACCTGGTAGCTGCTATCACATAGTTTAAACTGAAAAAATGTTACCTGGTTTAAAGCTCACCTGCCAGCTAATGGCTTTTAAAGGTAAGGCAATCACCTAACATAGCTTCTATCTTTTTGGTAGTATGATAGAAGCTATGCCTTACCTTTAAAAGCCATTAGCTGGCAGGTGAGCTTTAAACCAGGTAACATTTTTTCAGTTTAAACTATGTGATAGCAGCTACCAGGTTTCCATCAGTGTGACGGATAGTGTGGGACCTGCAGAGAAGTGGGGTCCCGTGATGTGGGCTGCGGGCTTAAATGCATTGATCAATCCATGAACCAAATCCCCATTATTTATTTATTTATACATTATTGTGAGTGTTTAAACATGGTGAGTGCTGGGTTTTCTGATTTTATTTATTTAAGCAATGTGGTCACAGGCCACTTGCACCCCGGTCCTGGGAATGGTGAGTGCAGGTCTGCACCCCAAATCTGGGAGTGGCGAGTGCGGTGGATTTCTGACTTTATATATATATATATATATGTATTTGTGTGCTCAATTTATATCTGTCTATGGGCCTGATACAGAGGTTAACAGTAATGCATTAGCATGAATTTATGCTAATACTGTAGCCAATGGGCTATCTACTTAGACGCCAACCGGCTGCAGCTCTAATATGCTGTACTACAGTATAAGACAGACTTTCAAATGAACATCGGCCGCACCATTGGACATTATAGCAACCCTATGGGTGCTAAAGATGTCTGATAGTATAATGCCACCGGTTTCAGTGGATCTGCATCTTTTGACACAGTCCCTGACACAACGCACCCACTGATGACAGTCAGTCACCCAATCACCACCCTGGAACACCTATTGGAGTTGCCTGGATTGCCATGCAATTCCAGTCTGCATTGGGACAAATGCGTAGTGAATGCGCAGACGTCAGGTGTTTTAAATGTGTCCACCTCCGAATCAGGCCATATTTATCTCTATGTGTATCTATCTATAAATATCCTGCCTGTGTCCCCCAATGACACTACAGCCTGCCTGGGTGTAACCGCAGAGATTCCACCTCCACCACACTTTCACATGAGGGACTAAAAGTGGGTATTGGGAGGGGGGTGGGCAGTAGGCAGAGTATTGCCTAAGGTGATGATAAGCCTTGCACCTGTCCTGATGGGAATAGCAAGCAAATCTAAATCAGGTCCGTTGTCTACACTTGGGGAAAGGTGACGCCAGAATCATTTCCTGTATTTCTTGTTTTATGTTATTACCACATTCTTGGGCTATTACTGTAGAAATGAAATATAAACAGAATTTGTTTGCAGAGTAAAGAAATAGGGATCAGTATATTATGTCTGTGCTTCCTTCTCTTTTGTTCCAGGGCTCCAGGTGTGCTGTGTGACAGTGGCCGGTGGGGCAGCGTTAGAAAGACTCACTGATTTTCAGTTGACTTTGCAGCAGCATATGTAGGTGAGCCTCCGTTTGCTGTGATGCAGAATCAGTGGTCACCGGTGGGTGGCTGTCTGTCCCATTGGTCCCTGGGATAGGAGATCAGACAGGTGTCTCAGGTCCCAGCTCAATGTCCAGCAGCAGCAGCAGCGGGTGTACCATTGCTTGCTACACTTCTGCCTCTAGTGTCAGCCCAAGGTGGTAATATTTCAATGTAGAAGGAGCAACAACCAAAACAAAAATACATATTATCTAAGCCAAAAAAACTGCTCCTCCTTTGTAAATATGGTATAACCTTAAAAAACAAATGTACATTTTCAGATAACAGCCACTGTATACAGTATGTCCGCAGTGTCAGAAGAAACGCATTGTTGAGTAAACATTTGTAATTACGGTGTTCGGGAATGGCTTTAAGCCCTTAACAAGCAATTGTGTTGTTAATAGTATAGGAGGACTTAATTTAAGGATGAGTAAACTGTATATAAGCGCCCTGGTTTTTTATTGGAAAAACCTGGTTAGTGGGTCAGGGGATGGGAGGGAAGGGGGGGGGTTAAATTTAGCAGGGATGAGAGGTGAGGACAGACGGTCAGCTTACAGGACTGGGGGAGGAAGATTACCATGGGGTATATAGGGTCTGGAGGTCGCAGGCATCTTCCTGTTGTGTGGAATCCAGTGGAGATACCACATGCAGAGGGCAGAGAGGGAACAGACAGGATAAGTATCATTGAAAATGCTTCGCTCTGAGGGCCTGATTCAGACCCGGTCACAAGCGCTGAGCCCCGCAAAAAGTGCTCGCTCCTGGACTCACTACAAAGGGGCGGCTGTCGATGTTGATTGACAGCTCGACCCATTTTGTAGGCATGGCCGGGGGGTGGCTTCACAAACGGAGACGTTCACAAGCGAACGCCTGCCGTTTATGGGCGGCCCCACTGACATCACCAGTGATGTCAGTGAGAGAGCTTCCGGCTCTATTTCAGCCAGCAGCTCTCTGGGGCTTGCGGCCACGAGACCCTACCACAAGGGTCTCGTCGCAAGCCTGAAAGGTCGCGATGGTCTTGACCATCGCGACCATCATCATGGCCGCTCGCTATAGCTGTGGGTGGTCACCCACAGCTATGCGAGCGGCCAGGCGGCTGCTCCTAAAAAAACCAGCGCCCGCCCTGAATCAGAGTGTGTGCTCGCTTTTTGCGAGTGCCTCTAAATCAGGCCCTGAATACCTGCTATGGATATATTCTCTCTATTCTTGTTATGTTTTCCACCTTCATATTTCCTTTTTCATTGCGTCTTTGTTTTATTTATGGTCCCAGTGCTATCCTGTTACTTTTTCGCCTCTGCCCCTTCTTTAATTCCATCATAAAGGGTCCCTGTTATCATTGATCCTAGTAGATTTGAGGTATAATGGGTGTCTCCTATACCTGCTGCGATCTCTCCATTGCCGCAGGCAGCCACATCTCCCATGGATTTCTATGGGGATGTGATGCTGCCAGATTTAATATCCGGAATGTGACACATTCCCAATGTTGGCCCCTTCAGCTAAAGCTATGGGATACTGGCGTTAGCCGCTGTAGCACATGAGCGGCAGCCCCGGCTTCTCTCTGAGCACATTGAAGGGATGGTATCCTTTCAGAGCCCCTCTCCCTGCATGTGCCGAATGATACATCTGGATGATATGATCATATATTGCAAGTGCATTGATTGCTTGGTGTGATTTCTGGGTGCATGAACTCAGGGAAGCCGAGAGGGGGGGGGAGCGGGTACAAATTACCCAGGCCCGGGCTTGCTGCAGGGCCCATCACCGCTCCTCCTCCCTCTTAAGTCACAGTGGCCCAGCACACGCTGCTGTGTGCTGGGCTGCACTGGGAGACTGCTCGTGGCTGCTAAAGCAGCAGCCGGAGCAGTCTCTATGCCTATGGGGGGAGCGATCATGCTGATTGCTCCCCCATTGGCTGTGTGCCAGGCTGAGGGGCTCACTGAGCCCCCTTCCCAGCGCGCAGCACCGCTTCGTGGCGCTGACATAATTTTTTTTCATTTTTTTTTCTAAGTGGGAGTGGTCATGCCTCCTGCAATTAGGCCACGCCCTCTGTCACCTGAGCTAGGCGCGGCTCTTGTCGGCCCTGTGTGTCCTGCATATTGGAGTGTCATAGTGATATACTGTAATAAACAGTACAAGATAGATCAATCATAGGATACGGGCAGAAGATGCAGTAGAAATCAGGTCAGTGAACACTTTATTGTGCGTGTACATATTACAGCACAGGAAGTACTGTATAGTTGTGAGATAATAAACAGTATAGCAAAGGCATTGCTCAGGATTTATAAGCAAATTACTTCAAGTTAGGATTTTTATTCACGGTGTTAAGAAGCTAATTGTACATTGGTGTGTAAAATGCGAAGCCTGGAATAATGTCCTCGGTTAACTCTGTGACACTGCAGGGGGTACAAGCACTCAGGAACTGCCAGATAACATTTTCACCTGTAGTGGGAAAAGAATGGCTTCAAAGGCCTTAAGCTGGGTACACACTGACAGATACATTGGCTGATCAATTGATCGGCCAATGTATCTGCTGCCTGTCAGGCAGTGTGTACCCGTGATATTTCGGGGAACGTTGGCCTTCACCGACAAATCACATTGGCTGTGCTGCACAGCCGATGGACAGATATGTCTGCAGACATATCTGTCCATCGGCTGGTGTGTATGGGTGGTTGGCAGACCGCCGTACACACACAGCAGCAGCCATGAGGAGGGGGGCAGGAAATGCCCCCATGCCCACAGGGAAACGCCCCCTGGCCACCGGGACCTGAGAGCAAACACAGATGATGGTTGTTCAGTGTGTACGAACAACTATCATCTGCAGATATATCTGTATAATGTGTACCCACCATTAGGGAGCCAGCCTTGTTCTCATATTACAGTGAAACATTGCACCTTGGCATAAGGGAACATCGTAGGGGGAGCCCGTGCCCAAAGACATGTGCTGTAAGTGGCTTTATACAGTTGGTATAGGCAGGGCTGCCATCAGAAATTGTGGGGCCCGGTACTAACAAAATAGGCAGGGCCCTCCCTCCCCCACCTGGGGATGGGGCAGAGGTGGGTGGAGCTACATCCACCCACACCCCCCGGCAGCACATAGAACATCAAAACAGCAGGATCCACTTAAAAAGGGAAGGCTGGGTGGCTGGACTGGGGGTAGGGCAGAGAAGGTTGTCTGGACTAGGGAGGAGGGCAGGGAAGGCTTGCTGAACTTGTGGGGGAGACAGGGTAGGGAAGACTGGCTGGAAAAGGGGGGGACAGTGCAGGGAAGGCTGGCTGGAACAAGGGGTGAAAAGGGCAGGGAGGGCTGGCTGGAACAGGGGGGGAAGGGCAGGTAAGGCTGGTTGGACTGAGGGGGGAGCACAGGGCAAGGTCAGGGACTATGTAGTACCTCTCTTAGTTGTTTTCTTCAGCTGGCTGCACTGACGCAGGTGCAGCCAGCCAGGTAGAAACAGCGCTGACAATTGCTAACAAGAGGAAGGATCTGTGACCGTCGCAGGTCACGTGGTTTCCTCTTGCCCAGTTCACTTTAGGCAGCGCCGACAGCAATTACTGTATGCTTGCTTAACCATTCCAAATATGGCACAGACCACGAGCCAATCACAGCTCACGGACCGGCAGCCAATCAGGAGCAGCCGCTCCTGATTGGCTGCCGTCCCGCGAGCTCTAGATGGCTCGCAGTCGGCGCCGTATGTGTGCAATGCCGCCGGCGTCATATCAATAGCAACTTTTCACCCTGCGCTCCTGCTCGGGCCCCCTTCTCTATCCACTTTCTCCGGGCCCGGGACTCAAGGCCCAGCAGTCCCCCCCTGATGGCGGGCCTGGGTATAGGCAAGTATATTTGTAATATATTCCTCACACCACCAGACACCATTGGGGACCACCAAATTGTATAGCAGGGCACAGATCAGCGGTTACAGCATATGCTGTATAACGGAAATACTGTGTAATGCAGGCCAGCAAGATAAAGGCTATGTGTGAGTATATGGCAGTGCGTGGGGGGGGGGGGGCGGTTATTAGGGATACAGGATACAGTACAATACAGATCAGTGACCACATTGAGGCATATGGGTATATATTGCAATAGAGGAGATGTAATTGAGGTGGGCATAGAACATACAGTGAGAGACAGTTCAAGGATTACATTGCTGCATATGTGTCTATTATAATTAGAATTTAAAATGCGGTAGAATTCAGTTCAGTATTTACATTGCAGTGTATATACGGGTAAGGCAAAGTATAATATATAATAGTGATATAAGCCAAGTGTTAAAGATGATGTATTTTATAGATGAGGGCCTACATTACAATGTGTGTATGTATTTATTTATATAGTATAGATTATGTCGGTGGGTATGTATGTATGTGTATATATATACATATATATATATATATATGTATATGTATTTTTTTATATATATACAGTATATATATATATATATATATATATGAATATACTTATAGAAGTATGTATTACAGGTATGAGATATAGCGGCATTATATTGTGCATATTGCGGTGTATTGTGCGGTATACGCATATCTGATTACATTGCTTTGCAGTGGGTATATGTATATTAGGTGTACGAAGTTAACAGTGAAAGAATATATGGAATAAATCAGATCAGTGAATGCATTTGTCTGCATATAGATATTAATGCACTGTATATTAGTATAAAGTATAATGCCGTTCAGGGAGTACTTTGCTGTGTGTTTGGGTATATTGCATTATGTAAAATCTCATTTTAAGCTGTTACTTTTGCACATTAACTTAAGGCCCCCATACATCAGGGATTGATGGCAGCAATCGTGCAATTTGCAATCGATTGTGTATAAAAATCTTTCCCTTTTTCAATCGATTGTGGCAATTCTGCAATCTGCAAGCGATTGCAAAAGGGAAAGCTTTTATTCACAATCGATTGCAAATTGCATGATTGCTGCAATCAATCTCTTATTATGGGGGCCTTTACAGTATCTGATCAACTGATACAAATACTCTTTTATGATTTATGCGTTTGATTGGCTAATGATGCATACACACGGTACGACTTGAACAACCATAGATATCATTGATATATGTTCCCGGTGGAACGGAATAAAGGTTCTTGGATACAGAAGGATAATTAAGTCACACTAACCAGTATCTTGAAAAAAGATGCAATTTATTACAACAAATGACAAGATGTAAAAGAATAATAGTTACTTAGCTTCGGAATATAAATGGTTACACGATCCAGGAGCCTCATATCTCAGAATGGAGAGCTGGAAAGAACAATTTCCTGGCCACTAACTGCAGTATAGTCCAGGCATAGGGCAGGCCTACTGGAATCTCCTTTGTTTTTCATTTATATAGTATCCTACTTGTCATACCCATCTAACTCTTACTAATATGGGCATAAACATACTTCAAACTACTCTATTGGTTAACTACTGATAATAACTTTCTAAAACTTAATGCAAGTGTACATCGCAGTAGGTAACGCCTTGTGGATTTATGGCCTGTCTACTTTCCACATTCCTATACCACTTCATGTCTGATACACACATAAGAACCATGAATAGAAATGGCTGTCAGTAGCCATTTTGCTATCACAATACAGTCCACCCTTAGGGATTATGGTGTGGAAGACATGTATATCATGTTCTCATAGGAATCTTTCCTTCTAATTGGCATCAATTTAACAGAATCCAGCGTGTTACAACATTTTTCTGCACAAAGAAATAATACCTTGATCCCAAGATACATACATATTATATAATGATTCCATAAATAAGCATATGCAGTAAACCAGTGAATGAACCCCCTATTTCTGAACAGGGTTGGAACACCGTAACCAACTTTCCTCATAATACTGTTTTAAAGGCTGCACTGCTTTCTTGGTTAACAAATGATGCAGAATCTGTTTGGTTTTAACTTGATTCCCATCTGTAAAGAATGTGGTGGGTATCAATCGTCCCAATGTACAATACCAAATCCCCCATAGGCAACCATTTGTATGCCTTTCTCCCACAAAGGTAATACACATCATCTGGAAGAATATATGGAATATTAGCCATCACAGTATATCCAATGGCCAAAAGATCTCTGCTCTTATCAAGATCAGGTGTTAATTGCATCATATCTGGGGTATCACTACAATTAAGTGTAATGTTTAACAAAGCCCACCATTCCCTGGCAACAGTAACCAATTGAGCTCCTGCATCCCATATTTGAAATATCTTCCTACTCACTATGCACTCAAACATAAACAATCCCATTTTATATGTGAATACTGCAATAAAACAGTGAATAATACATATGATTATATCAAATATATCAGTTACTTATATGATAATTATTATCAGTAAAGTTCAGTTCAATGAAATCTTGAAAAAGTCTTGAGAATATTGGTGAGTGTGTGGATCCAACCAATATAAGGCACAAGTTCAGTCTTGCACAATGCACATAGATGTATGTAATGGCTGTGCCATCAGATCTTGTAACTCTGTTGTACTCCTGGACTCTCTCTCCTGTATAAGAAATCACTCTCAGGCCATCGTCATCTCAGGCACGCCTCCAGCGACATTCTCTCACCTCCTGCTCGAACCAGCAACCTGTTGGCTTAAACAAACAAACAGTGTGAGATAAACCATAACAACAAAATAAAATAAGCATTTACTTATAATGCTGCAAAAGTCTATTACACTTGTCTCTATTTCTCTTCCTACTAAATATTTAATCACAACCTTATCATAAGTGTTTGTGTCTGTGCACCAGATATCTTACTTTAAAAGTTCATCCTTTACCACCCTCCGGTTATCAAAATATATATATATATTGTACATCCTGCTCTAAAAACCCAACATTGTGTATATATATGAACATTCTTGTTTCCTAAGCAACACATCCATTCATTCAATCATACTGATGTCAGTTTTGTGAATGGTATGAAGCATAGAAAACCCAATATACTCCATGTTGTATCTGTAAAATGGGTGTCTTTGTCTGCTTGAATCCTCTAGGACATCCCATAATATGAACAAATCAGTCTGTGTCACATGCTCAGGAAAGTCTCTTATCTTGTATCACTCTGCTTAAGACAACTTCACTCCTAAATGACAGTGTTTTGTAGCTGTTCAGTACAGCACTCGTCCTCCATCTTCTTGGTGGCAAACAAATTCAAATTGCCAGACTTGTGCAGTCATTTCACAGTAAATGAGGCCTTCATCAGCAAGCAAGTTAGGCCACATTTCTAGCTGTTGGCAAATGTAACAGGTTCTTGCAATGTCTCTGACCATGGTTTGGATGTAAGGAATCCCTTTGATTTGCGCATGCTCGAATGCAGCATCAGCTCCATTATGGCCTAACGGTTCTCCTAGCACCATCAGTGCTGTCTTTGCGGTGAATACCACAACACGCTCACTGATGGCAGTCAGTCACGCAATCACCTCCCTGGAACACCTATTGGAGTTGCCCGGATTGCCATGCAATTCCAGTCTGCGTCCTCCGGTAGTAAGCATTGGGCCAAATGCGTAGTGAATGTGCAGACGTCCGGTGTTTTAAATGCGTCCACCTCCGAATCAGGCCATATACTGTATATCTATCTGTGTATCTATCTAAATATATATCCTGTCTGTGTCCCCCGATTACACTACAGCCTGCCTGGGTGTAACCGCAGAGATTCCACCTCCACCACACTTTCACATGCGGGACTAAAAGTGGGTATTGGGAGGGGGGTGGGCAGTAGGCAGAGTTTTGCCTAGGGTGCTGAGAAGCCTTGCACCAGCCCTGATCGGAATAGCATACAAATCTAAATCAGGTCCGATGTCTACACCTGGGGGAAGGTGGTGCCAGAATCATTTCTTGTTTTTCTTGTTTTGTGTTGTTACCACATTCTTGGGCTATTACTGTAGAAATGAATTAGAAACATAATTTGTTGGCAGAGTTAAATAAATAGGGTTCAGTATATTATGTCTGTGCATCCTTTTCTTTTGTTCCAGGGCTCCAGGTGTGACAGCGGCCGATGGGTCAGAGTTAGAAAGACTCACTGATTTTCAGTTGACTTTGCAGCAGCATATGTAGGGGAGCCTCCGTTTGCTGTGATGCAGAATCAGTGGTCACCGGTGGGTGGCTCTCTGTCCCGTTGGTCCCTGGAATAGGAGATCAGACAGGTGTCTCAGGTCCCAGCTCAATGTCCAGAAGCAGCAGTGGGTGTACAATTGCTTGCTACAGTTCTGCCTCTAGTGTCAGCCCAAGGTGGTAATATTTCAATGGAGAAGGAGCAGCAACCAAAACAAAAATACATATTATCTAAGCCAAAAAAAACTGCTCCTCCTTTGTAATTATGGTTTAACTTTAAAAAACAAATGTTCATTTTCAGATAACAGCCACTGTATACAGTATGTCCGCAGTGTCAGAAGAAATGCATTGTTGAGTAAACATTTGTAATTACTGTGTTCGGGAATGGCTATAAGCCCTTAACAAGCAATTGTGTTGTTAAAAGTATACGAGGACTTAATTTAAAGATGAGTATGTATAAGCGTCCTGATTTTTTATTGGAAAAACCTGGTTAGTGGGTCAGGGGATGGGAGGGAAGGGGGAAGGTGGGGGTTTAAATTTAGCGGGGCAGAGAGTGTGAGGACAGAGGGTCATCTTACAGGAGTCGGGGAGGAAGATTACCCAGGGGTATATAGGGTCTGGAGGTCGCAGGCATCTTCCTGTTGTGCAGAATCCACTGAAGATACCACATGCAGAGGGCAGAGAGGGAACAGACGGGATAAGTATCATTGAAAATGCTTCACTCTGAATACCTGCTATGGATATATTCTCTCTTTTCTTCTTATGTTTTCCACCTTCATATTTTCTTTTTCATTCCTCCTTTGTTTTATTTACGGTCCCAGTGCTCTCCTGTTACTGTTCATTTTTCACCTCTGCCCCTTCTTTAGTTCCATCATA
The DNA here is from genome assembly GCA_031769625.1 of Taudactylus pleione. NCBI lineage: Eukaryota > Metazoa > Chordata > Amphibia > Anura > Myobatrachidae > Taudactylus > Taudactylus pleione. The sequence goes on along the minus strand of JAUIMM010000562.1, from coordinate 560,088 downwards.
AAGGGTCCCCGTTATCATTCATCCTAGTAGATTTGAGGTATAATAGGTGTCTCCTTTTCCTGCTGTGATCTCTCCTTTCCCGCAGGCAGCCGCATCTCCCATGGATTTCTTTGGGGATGTGATGCTGCCAGATTTAATATCCGGAATGTGACACATTCCCAATGTTGGCCCCTTCAGCTAACGCTATGGGATACTGGCGTTAGCCGCAGTAGCACACGTGCAGCACGCTCGGCAGCTCTCTGAGCACATTCAAGGGATGGGATCCTTTCGGAGCCCCTCTCCCTACATGTGCCGGATGATACATCCGGATGATATGATCACATATTGCAAGTGCAGTGATTGCTGGGTGAGATTTCTGGGTGCATGTACTCAGGGGAGCCGAGAGGGGGGGAGCGGGTACAAATTACCCAGGCCCGGGCTTGCTGCAGGAGCCCGGCACCGCTTCTCCTCCCTCTTAAGTTACAGCGGCCCAGCACATGCTGCTGTGTGCTGGTCTGCACTGGGAGACTGCTAGTGGCTGCTAAAGCAGCAGCCGGAGCAGTCTCTATGCCTATGGGGGGAGCGATCATGCTGATTGCTCCCCCATTGGCTGTGTGCCATGCTGAGGGGCTCACTGAGCCCCCTCCCCAGCACGCAGCTCCGCTTCGCGGCGCTGACATAATTAAAAAAAAAAAAAATTTCTAAGTGGGAGTGGTCATGCCTCCCGCAATTAGGCCATGCCCCCTGTCACCTGAGCTAGACGCGGCTCTTGTCGGCCCTGCGTGTCCTGTATATTGGAGTGTCATAGTGATATACTGTAATAAACAGTACAAGATAGATCAATCATAGGATACGGGCAGAAGATGCAGTAGAAATCAGGTCAGTGAATACTTTATTGTGCGTGTACATATTACAGCACAGGAAGTACTGTATAGTTGTGAGATAATAAACAGTATAGCAAAGGCATTGTTCAGGATTTATAAGCAAATTACTTCAAGTTAGGATTTTTATTCACGGTGTTAAGAAGCTAATAGTACATTGGTGTGTAAAATGCGAAGCCTGGAATACTGTCCTCGGTTAACTCTGTGACACTGCAGGGGGTACAAGCACTCAGGAACTGCCAGATAACATTTTCACCTGTAGTGGGAAAAGAATGGCTTCAAAGGCCTTAAGCTGGGTACACACTGACAGATACATTGGCCGATCAATTGATCGGCCAATGTATCTGCTGGCTGTCAGGCAGTGTGTACCCGTGATATTTCGGGGAACGTTGGCCTTCACCGACAAATCACATTGGCTGTGCTGCACAGCTGATGGACAGATATGTCTGCAGACATATCTGTCCATCGGCTGGTGTGTATGGGTGGTTGGCAGACCGCCGTACACACACAGCAGCAGCCATAAGGAGGGGGCAGGACACGCCCCCATGCCCACAGGAAAATGCCCCCTGGCCACCGGGACCTGAGAGCAGACACAGATGATGGTTGTTCAGTGTGTACGAACAACTATCATCTGCAGATATATCTGTATAATGTGTACCCACCATTAGAGAGCCAGCCTTGTTCTCATATTACAGTGAAACATTGCACCTAGGCATAAGGGAACATCCTAGGGGGAGCCCGTGCACAAAGACATGTGCTGTAAGTGGCTTTATACAGTTGGTATAGGCAAGTATATTTGTAATATATTCCTCACACCACCAGACACCATTGGGAACCACCAAATTGTATAGCAGGCACAGATCAGCGGTTACAGCATACGCTGTATAACGGAAATACTGTGTAATGCAGGCCAGCAAGATAAAGGCTATGTGTAAGTATATGGCAGTGCGTGGGGGGGGGGTTATTAGGGATGCAGGATACAGTACAATATAGATCAGTGACCACATTGACGCATATGGATATATATATTGCAATAGAGGAGATGTAATTGAGGTGGGCATAGAGTATACAGTGAGAGACAGTTCAAGGATTACATTGCTGCATATGTGTCTATTATAATTAGAATTTAAAATGCAGTAGTATTCAGTTCAGTATTTACATTGCAGTGTGTATATGGGTAAGGCAAAGTATAATATATAATAGTGATATAAGCCAAGTGTTAAAGATTATGTATTTTATAGATGAGGGCCTACATTACAATGTGTGTATGTATTTATTTATATAGTATAGATTATGTCGGTGGGTATGCATGTATGTGTATATATATCCATATATATATATATATATATATATATATTTGTATATTTATGTATATGTATTTTTATATATATACAGTATATATACAGTATATATATACCATATGAACAACCATAGATATTGTTGATACAGTAGATGTTCCCGGTGGAACGGAATAAGGTTCTTGGATACAGAAGGATAATTAAGTCACACTAACCAGTATCTTGAAAAAAGATTTATTACAACAAATGACAAGATATAAAAGAATAATAGTTACTTAGCTTCGGAATATAAATGGTTACACGATCCAGGAGCCTCATCTCTTAGAATGGAGAGCTGGAAAGAACAATTTCCTGGCCACTAACTGCAGTCTAGTCCAGGCATAGGGCAGGCCTATGGAATCTCCTTTGTTCTTCGTTTATATAGTATCCTACTTGTCATACCCATCTAACTCTTACTAATATGGGCATAAACATACTTCAAACTACTCTATTGGTTAACTACTGATAATAACTTTCTAAAACTTAATGCAAGTGTACATCGCAGTAGGTAACGCCTTGTGGATTTATGGCCTGTCTACTTTCCACATTCCTATACCACTTCATGTCTGATACACACATAAGAACCATGAATAGAAATGGCTGTCAGTAGCCATTTTGCTATCACAATACAGTCCACCCTTGGGCTTATGGTGTGGAATACATGTATATCATGTTCTCATAGGAATATTTCCTCCTAATTGGCATCAATTTAACAGAATCCAGCGTGTTACAACATTTTTCTGCACAAAGAAATAATACCTTGATCCCAAGATACATACATATTATATAATGATTCCATAAATAAGCATATGCAGTAAACCAGTGAACCAACCCCCTATTTCTGAACAGGGTTCAACCACCGTAACCAACTTTCCTCATAATACTGTTTTAAAGGCTGCACTGCTCTCTTGGTTTACAAATGATGCAGAATCTGTTTGGTTTTAACTTGATTCCCATCTGTAAAGAGTGTGGTGGGTATCAATCGGCCTAATGTACAATACCAAATCCCCCATAGGCAACCATTTGTATGCCTTTCTCCCACAAAGGTAATACACATCATCTGGAAGAATATATGGAATATTAGCCATCACAGTGTATCCAATGGCCAAAAGATCTCTGCTCTTATCAAGATCAGGTGTTAATTGCATCATATCTGGGGTATCACTACAATTAAGTGTAATGTTTAACAAAGCCCACCATTCCCTGGCAACATCAACCAATTGAGCTCCTGCATCCCATATTTGAAATATCTTCCTACTCACTATGCACTCAAACATAAACAATCCCATTTTATATGTGAATACTCTAATAAAACAGTGAATAATGCATATGATTATATCAAATATATCAGTTACTTATATGATAATTATTATCAGTAAAGTTCAGTTCAATGATAATCTTGAAAAAGTCTTGAGAATATTGGTGAGTGTGTGGATCCAACCAATATAAGGCACAAGTTCAGTCTTGCACAATGCACATAGATGTATGTAATGGCTGTGCCATCAGATCTTGTAACTCTGTTGTTCTCCTGGACTCTCTCTCCTGTATAAGAAATCACTCTCAGGCCATCGTCATCTCAGGCATGCCTCCAGCGACATTCTCTCACCTCCTGCTCGAACCAGCAACCTGTTGGCTTAAACAAAGAAACAGTGTGAGATAAACCATAACAACAAAATAAAATAAGCATTTACTTATAATGCTGCAAAAGTCTATTACACTTGTCTCTATTTCTCTTCCTACTAAATATTTAATCACAACCTTATCATAAGTGTTTGTGTCTGTGCACCAGATATCTTACTTTAAAAGTTCAACCTTTACCACCCTCCGGTTATCAAAATATATATATATTGAGCATCCTGCTCTAAAAACCCAACATTGTGTATATATATGAACATTCTTGTTTCCTAAGCAACACATCCATTCATTCAATCATACTGATGTCAGTTTTGTGAATGGTATGAAGCATAGAAAACCCAATATACTCCATGTTGTATCTGTAAAATGGGTGTCTTTGTCTGCTTGAATCCTCTAGGACATCCCATAATATGAACAAATCAGTCTGTGTCACATGCTCAGGAAAGTCTCTTATCTTGTATCACTCTGCTTAAGACAACTTCACTCCTAAATGACAGTGTTTTGTAGCTGTTCAGTACAGCACTCGTCCTCCATCTTCTTGGTGGCAAACAACTTCAAATTGCCAGACTTGTGCAGTCATTTCACAGTAAATGAGGCCTTCATCAGCAAGCAAGTTAGGCCACATTTCTAGCTGTTGGCAAATGTAACAGGTTTCTGCAATGTCTCTGACCATGGTTTGGATGTAAGGAATCCCTTTGATTTGTGCATGCTCGAATGCAGCGTCAGCTCCATCATGGCTTAACGGTTCTCCTAGCACCATCAGTGCTGTATTTGCGGTGAATACCACAACACGCTCACTGATGGCAGTCATTCACGCAATCACCTCCATGGAACACCTATTGGAGTTGCCCGGATTGCCATGCAATTCCAGTCTGCGTCCTCCGGTAGTAAGCATTGGGCCAAATGCGTAGTGAATGTGCAGAAGTCCGGTGTTTTAAATGCGTCCACCTCCGAATCAGGCCATATACTGTATATCTATCTGTGTATCTATCTATATATATTTCCTGTCTGTGTCCCCCAATGACACTACAGCCTGCCTGGGTGTAACCGCAGAGATTCCACCTCCACCACACTTTCACATGAGGGACTAATAGTGGGTATTGGAGGGGGGTGGACAGTAGGCAGAGTTTTGCCTAGGGTGCTGAGAAGCCTTGCACCAGCCCTGATCGGAATAGCATACAAATCTAAATCAGGTCCGATGTCTACACCTGGGGGAAGGTGGTGCCAGAATCATTTCTTGTTTTTCTTGTTTTGTGTTGTTACCACATTCTTGGGCTATTACTGTAGAAATAAAATAGAAACAGAATTTGTTGGCAGAGTAAAGAAATAGGGATCAGTATATTATGTCTGTGCTTCCTTCTCTTTTGTTCCAGGGCTCCAGGTGTGCTGTGTGACAGCGGCCGGTGGGTCAGAGTTAGAAAGACTCACTGATTTTCAGTTAACTTTGCAGCAGCATATGCAGGTGAGCCTCCGTTTGCTGTGATGCAGAATTTATGGTCACCGGTGGGTGGCTCTCTGTCCCATTGGTCCCTGGGTAGGAGATCAGACAGGTGTCTTAGGTCCCAGCTCAATGTCCAGCAGCAGCAGCGGGTGTACCATTGCTTGCTACACTTCTGCCCCTGGTGTCAGCCCAAGGTGGTAATATTTCAATGGAGAAGGAGCAACAACCAAAACAAAAATACATATTATCTAAGCCAAAAAGGCTGCTCCTCCTTTGTAAATATGGTTTAACTTTAAAAAACAAATATACATTTTCAGAAAACAGCCACTGTATACAGTATGTCCGCAGTGTCAGAAGAAACGCATTGTTGAGTAAACATTTGTAATTACTGTGTTTGGGAATGGCTTTAAGCCCTTAACAAGCAATTGTGTTGTTAAAAGTATACGAGGACTTAATTTATAGATGAGTATGTATAAGCGTCCTGATTTTTTATTGGAAAAACCTGGTTAGTGGGTCAGGGGATGGGAGGGAAGGGGGAAGGTGGGGGTTTAAATTTAGCAGGGATGAGAGTGTGAGGACAGAGGGTCATCTTACAGGAGTCGGGGAGGAAGATTACCCAGGGGTATATAGGGTCTGGAGGTCACAGGCATCTTCCTGTTGTGCAGAATCCAGTGGAGATACCACATGCAGAGGGCAGAGAGGTAACAGACAGGATAAGTATCATTGAAAATGCTTCACTCTGAATACCTGCTATGGATATATTCTCTCTTTTCTTCTTATGTTTTCCACCTTCATATTTCCTTTTTCATTCCTCCTTTGTTTTATTTAAGGTCCCAGTGCTCTCCTGTCACTTTTTTACCTCTGCCCCTTCTTTAATTCCATCATAAAGGGTCCCCGTTATCTTTGATCCTAGTAGATTTGAGGTATAATGGGTGTCTCCTATACCTACTGCGATCTCTCCATTCCCGCAGGCAGCCGCATCTCCCATGGATTTCTATGGGGATGTGATGCTGCCAGATTTAATATCCGGAATGTGACACATTCCCAATGTTGGCCCCTTCAGCTAACGCTATGGGATGCTGGCGTTAGCCACTGTAGCACATGTGTGGCAGCCCCGGCAGCTCTCTGAGCACATTGAAGGGATGGGATCCTTTCGGAGCCCCTCTCCCTGCATGTGCCGAATGATACATCCGGATGATATGATCATATATTGCAAGTGCAGTGATTGCTGGGTGTGATTTCTGGGTGCATGTACTCAGGGGAGCTGAGAGGGGGAGGAGCAGGTACAAATTACCCAGGCCCAGGCTTGCTGCAGGGGCCCATCACCGCTCCTCCTCCCTCTTAAGTCACAGCGGCCCAGCACACGCTGCTGTGTGCTGGGATGCACTGGGAGACTGCTCGTGGCTGTTAAAGCAGCAGCCGGAGCAGTCTCTATGCCTATGGAGGGAGCGATCATGCTGATTGCTCCCCCATTGGCTGTGCACCAGGCTGAGGGGCTCACTGACCGCTAAAGGGTTCTGTAACCCCCAAAGTACACTCCCAACCAAATTAAAAAATATTTTCTGTGTTTGTGAATTGTGTGCGCAGTAGCCACACGTGCATCAACAAAGGAGCAGCGCCAAGCGTGCACCTGTGTCCCATAAGTAAAGGGCTGGCTGGCTCATTTCTTAAAGGGTGGTGTAATCCACAAAGTGCACTAGTCTCCAACAAAATTAAGAAATTCATTTCTGTGTTTGTGTGCACCTTAGCCGCACGTATATATCAATATAACATAAATGGAGGACCAAACTTTCTCCGATAAAAATAAAATAGGGAAAGATCCAGAACCACTTCCTCCTAGTGCTGAAGCTGCTGCCACTAGTCATGACATAGACGATAACATGCCATCAACGTCGTCTGCAAAGGCCGATGCCCAATGTCATAGTAGAGGGCACATACAATTCCAAATGACAAAGTTCAGGAAAATGACCTTAAAAAAAATATTTAAATCATCTGAAGAGAAACCTAAACCTGCCAATATGCCATTTATGACACGGAGTGGCAAGGAACTGCTAAGGTCTTTCCCTATGTTCATGACTAGTGATTCAGCTTCACTTGACGATGGAAGCCCTCCTCCCGCTAAAAAAATCAAACGTGTTAAGCTGGCAAAAGCACAGCGAAGAACTGTGCGTTCTAAGAAGATATCACAAATCCCCAAGGAGAGTCCAAGTGTGGTGGCGGTTGCGATGCCTGACCTTCCCAGCACTGGACGGGAAGAGGTGTCTCTTTCCACCATTTGCACGCCCCCTGCAAGTGCTGAAAGGAGCACCCACAGTCCACTTGCTGATATGCAAATTGAAGATGTCACTGTTGAATTACAACAGGATGAGGATACTGGTGTAGCTGGCGCTGAGGAGGAAGTTGGCGAGGAGGATTCTGATGGTGATGTGGTTTGTTTAAATCAGGCTCCGGTGGAGACAGTTGTTGTCCGTGGGATGAAAAAGCCCATCACGGTAATGCCTTGGCAGAAGACCAAACATTCCACCTCTTTGGTCTGGCAATATTTCTATCCAAATCCGGACAACTGTCTTGCCATATGTACCATATGTAAAGGTGAAATAAGTAGGGGTAGGGACGTTAACCACCTAGGAACATCCTCCCTTATACGGCACCTGCAGCGCATTCATAAAAAGTTACTGTCAAGTTCAGAAACTTTGGCTAAGACCGTAAGCAGTCCAGGGACACCTAAATCCCTTTTTCCTGTTTTATCCAAGGAATCGGTGGATGAGGAGGATGAGGACGACATCTTGCCTCCGTAGAGCCAGTTTGTGCAGGGACACATTAATTGACAGCTTGTTTTGTGGGGGCCCAAACGAACCAATCATTTCAGCAACAGTCATGTGGCAGACCCTGGCGCTGAAATGATTGGTTTGTTAAAGTGTGCATGTCCTATTTATACAACCATAAAGGTGGGTGGGAGGGCCCAAAGACAATTCCATCTTGCACCTCTTTTTTTTCTTTGCATTATGTACTGTTTGGGGCCTAGTTTTTCAAACTGCCATCCTATCTGCCACTGCAGTGTCACTCCTAGATGGGCCACGTGTTTGTGCCGCCCACTCGTGTCGCTTAGCATAGTCATGCAGCTACCTCGGTGCAACCTTTTGGCCATAAAAACAATATTGTGAGGTGTTGAGAATGGACTGGAAATGAGTGGAAATGAAGGTTATTGAGGTTAATAATTGAATAGGAGCATAAAAACCCACAAATTCTGTGAGTTTAGCTGTTTTTATGCTTTTTTTAAAAAAAAAATACAGATCCAAAACACAAAACCCAGAACCCAAAACACAGAAGTGTGGTTTTGGCAAAACCAATCCAGATCCAAAACACGAAGAAAGATCCAGATCCAAAACCAAAACACAAAACACGTAAAGTGGCCGGTGCACACCCCTAATATATATATACTTATAGAAGTATGTATTACAGGTATGAGATATAGCGGCAGTATATTTTGTTTATTGCGGTGTATTGTGCGGTATACGCATATCTGATTACATTGCTTTGCAGTGGGTACATGTATATTAGGTGTATGAAGTTAACAGTGAAGGAATATATGGAATAAATCAGATCAGTGAATGCATTTCTCTGCATATAGATATTAATGCACTGTATATTAGTATACAGTATAATGCCATTCAGGGAGTACATTGCTGTGTGTTTGAGTATATTGCATTATGTAACGTATAGCCATGATATTAGGTATAGTAAAGTACATATCAGCGATAACATTGCAGTGGTTATATGGGTATTAGGTGTATGAAGTAAACAGTAAAAGAATATACGGAATAAATCAGATCAGTGCATGTAATAGTGTGCATATAGGTATTACTAGTAATGCACTGTATATTATAGTCTTATGGTATACAGTATAATGCTGTGTACTATACTCATTTACTGTACTTACTGTAATTTATATTTTGCACTCATGTGCGTCAGAGTGTAGAGCAATCTAAAATTAACATTTTAAAAATACAGTATTATAATAATATTGATTACAATATCCAGTTCTTCAATAGCCCTGTCCTTATCAGGAACCAAACCTTAGGTTTAGGCCATGCTAAGCAGTCGACATACAAGTTTGTCAAGGAAGCAAACTACTGTATTCAGGAGCTGCACACATCCCTTTCTGATGCCCCTTATTAAGCTCACTGTTATTGCATAAAGCCCTGTGCAGTGTGAGAAGCTCAGGCTTTGAATAAGGCCGCTGTCTGCAACATTATTGCAAGCAACAATATACTGTAATGTAAGCTGCTATAGGATATTGTAGCATTTAACTAGAGTTAGAGTCTCATCATGAAAATATTGGATAGTTTTAAAGACTGGCCATACGTTCTCTACATCTGCGTCTTGATAGTAGTTATGTCCCCAACGCGTGCGGCTGTGAAAATTACAGTATAGGCATAAAGTCTGCAAACGTCTGAGTCGTAGGGACTCGTTTGAGGCTGCAACAATCGCAGACTTTATTTTACAAAACTGCTGCTGTGTACTACTACAGCTCACTTGCAGAGCAATCTAAAATAACATTTTATAAATATACTGTATATAATATAATATTGATAACAAGATCAAATTAAAAATTATTTTTCAATAGTCCTGTCCACCAGAGGAATCGAACACTAGGTTACGGCTATGCTATGCAGTCGACATATAAGTTTGCCAACTACTGTATTCAGGTGCTGTACACCTCCCTTTGTGATGGCTCTGATTGAACTCGCTGTTCCTGCATAGGAGTTTGTGCAGTATTAGAAGCTCGCGCTTTGAATATGGCTGCTGTCTGCAACATTATTGCAAGCAAAAATATACTGTATAGTAAATTGTTGGAGGCTACAGTATGTCAGCATTTAACTACAGTACAAGTCTCATAATGAGAATCTAATTCTATTAAAGACTGCGGGTGTGAGATATTTACTGTCTTACTTGATGATTTTATGAAGAATAATCTCCCTTTGCACTGGTGTTTTGCTGTACTGTACCTCTGCAAATTTACAGGGTCTTCTTCCACGACCAGAGGATCTGTTGACTATATAAAGTACAGTAGGTGAGTAGCCTGCCTGTCATTGTTTTATACTGCATGAATGAAAACCAGTATTACACTCTTAAGCATCTCAGTACACTGCGACTGAATACATTCAATGAACCTAGATGCTTATGTATAAGATGGGACTAGCTAGTCGCATTACATGTCGTATGGATTGGTGAGGACACATCTGTACCTTGTAATCTCATTTTAAGCTGTTACTTTTGCACATTAACTTAAGGCCCCCATACATCAGAGATTGATTGCAGCAATCGTGCAATTTGCAATCGATTGTGTATAAAAATCTTTCCCTTTTTCAATCGATTGTGGCAATTCTGCAATCTGCAAGCAATTACAAAAGGGAAATCTTTTATACACAATCGATTGCAAATTGCATGATTGCTACAATCAATCTCTGATGTATGGGGGCCTTTACAGTATCTGATCAACTGATACAAATACTCTTTTATGATTTATGCATTTGATTGGCTAATGATGCATACACACGGTATGACTTGAACAACCATAGATATCGTTGATAGATGTTCCCGGTGGAATGGAATAAGGTTCTTGAAAAAAGATGCAATTTATTACAACAAATGACAAGATATAAAAGAATAAAAGTTACTTAGCTTTGGAATATAATGGTTACACGATCCAGGAGCCTCATCTCTCAGAATGGAGAGCTGGAAAGAACAATTTCCTGGCCACTAACTGCAGTCTAGTCCAGGCATAAGGCAGGCCTACAGGAATCTCCTTTGTTCTTCGTTTATATAGTATCCTACTTGTCATACCCATCTAACTCTTACTAATATGGGCATAAACATAATTCAAACTACTCTATTGGTTAACTACTGATAAGAACTTTCTAAAACTTAACGCAAGCGCACATCGCAGTAGGTAACGCCTTGTGGATTTATGTGATGTCTACTTTCCACATTCCTATACCACTTCATGTGTTCTTATGTGTCTGATACACACATAAGAACCATGAATAGAAATGGCTGTCAGTAGCCATTTTGCTATCCCAATACAATAGATTTCCCTCCAACTTTCTGTAGTGCAGGGCAAACGATTTTGGTTGTACACACTGATAGATATCTATGATAGATATTTCAGTGAAGCTATCTTTTTACAGGAAAATCTTTACAAAATCGTCCAAGTTGGCCTACATGCATGAAAGACCATAGATATTGTTATTGTTCATTTGGGAACGCGCATCGTTGGTCGTTGGTTGATCGTTCACTACATAATAATGAACGATAAGAATGATTTATTGTTGAACGATATCAATATCGTTCATATCGTTCAGTTTTATCATTACGTGTGTACTCACCTTAAATGCTATTGTTACAAAACAACCTCATATGATTTTTCTAATGTGTTTCCTAACTACTGCTTGATTGCTACAAATGTATTCAACAAATTTCATCCAGCCAGAGAAAGCCTGGCTGAGTAATATTAGTGGTTTTCTCTCACAGTACAAAATAACACGGAGAAATGTAACTGATTGATTTCCAAGTTGTGTATGTGCAAATGAGTATTGCTTTCCATAAATTATCTGACAAGCTGCTGCTGGTTGCTATTTGTGTGAAATATGAGCTTTTTATATTTACCAGAACCTTAAGTTGGCCATACACTAGACCAGAGATTCCCAAACTCGGTCCTCAAGGTTCCTCAACAGTTCAGGTTTCAGAGAGATCTATGGTTGAGCACAGGTGACTTAATTAGTACTCAGTCAAATTTTTTTTTTCTCATCAATGGTTTTTATTAGAATATAAATCCATGAACCACAGAGGGGAAAGGTTACAGAAAGGAAAAAAGGAGAGGAAGGGGGGCGGGAATCCGAAAAAATCTCAATATCAATATATCCAATAATAAATTTGGTAATGATTAATAAAAGAAAACAATGGCAAATAAAATACAGACCTCAAATTCAAATAGCAGCAAAAACAAAGACAAAAAAAATTAAATATAAGAAAGAGAGACTGGAAAATATACCAGGTCCCAACAACTAAAAGAAGAGACAACCATATGGAAAAGTCAAAGAGGGTTTAAGGAGTTTCAAGAAGGAGTGATGCACCTTCTCTATTAGTAGTAAATTTGTGCCAGCTAAACCACTTGATAAGGGGGGAAGAGGCCGAGGAAGAATATGGTACTCCTAGAGTTTCCATCAGAAAAGCATGATGGATTTTACGTATTATCTTATGAAGGGGGTGAGAAGGAGAACATTTCCAGTTCTGCGCAATAGCCGCTCTGGTAGCAATAAATATGTGGCCTAATACATATGTGGCCTAATACATAACCATCAGTTTTAGACAAACCTGTAGGGTAAATACAAAATAACGCCAGAGAGGGGGATTCCTGAAGACGAATGTGTAGAACTTTATAGGCTAGCGTGAACACCTCGTGCCACAAAAGTCGAATGCTAGAACAGCTCCGAAAAACATGAAAAATATCACCGATTTCCATACAGTTTCTCCAGCAAAATTTTGACTGGGTAGGCCAGATTTTATGTAGCTTAGCCGGTGTAAAATAAAGCCTCTGTAATAATTTAAATTGCATTTCCAGATGGTTATGGCATCTAGAGAAGCGATGAGCAGTCAAATATATTGACTCCCATTGTAGTTGCATGGAGGACTTACCCACTTCCTCGCAATCTTGATAAATAGTATACCAGAACCTTATTGAACCCCTAGAAGTACCAGATAGCAATCTTGACAATATATTAGGTGGTGGTTGGTGTAGAGAACCAGAAATTTTAAGCATACTGGAGAGCCAATAACGCAACCTAGCATAATAAATTCCCTAGATGGGAGCTTATATTGTAGTTGGAGGGAAGAGAAAGACCTAATGGATCTATTATCCATCAGATGTGCAATAGAGGTGAGACCACATATTTGCCATATCGAGATATCAAGATCTGGTATTAAACAGTGAAGGGCAGACAAAGAGAAAGTACAAGTCGGGAGGGAGAGCCCTCTATTAGAAACTACCGTGAGATCCCATGCTTTTAAAGAATCAGTTATGGCACCAGGAGTATCTATAGTCAAAGGGCGCAATTGTTTAGGGGTCAAAATTAGCTCCAACAAGGGAAATTGAGGACAAAGGCTCTTCTCCTGATCTACCCTTGGTTTGGTGCCAGGAGGAAGTGACCAATAGTTGATCTGAGTAACCAAACAGGCAGATTGATAGGCCAATTAAGGCGGTCAAATGCCTTTTTGGCATCTAGGGAAAGGAGTATAGCTTCATGTTTTTCCCTAAGAAGTAACTCCGCAAGATCATATACTTTACGGGTATTGTCGGACGTCTTTCTACCTTGAACAAAGCCAGCCTGATCTGGATGGATAAGATGAGGGATGAAAGGAGATAATCTGTTGGCAATTAATTTGTAAATGATTTTCACATCTGTGTTAAGGAAGGTAATTGGCCTATAACTCTGACACAGAGAAGGGTCTTTTCCTTGCTTGTGAATAGTACTTATTTGGGCTTGCAACATTTCCTTAGGGAGGGAGCCGTTTTTTGCAGCAAATGTAAAAATATTATGGAGTATGGTGGTGAGGTCAAGTGAAAATTTCTTGTAAAAGGACTTTGTGAATCCATCCGGACCGGGAGCCTTCTCAGACGGCAAGGATTTAATCACCTCCAAAATTTCCTCAACAGACCAAGCTGAGTTAAGGGACTCCAAATCCTCCCCTCTTAGCTTTGGGAGATTAAGGTCCTTCAAAAAGGAGGAAATAAGGGTAGCTGTGGGCTGGGGGACCGTGGAATCATCCTTTAAATTATATAATTTCTCATAGTACTGAGAAAACTCCATAGCTATGTCTGATGGGTTTAATAAAATTTGTCCATTGGAAGTCCAGATGGACTTAATTCTATTTCTAATATGTCGAGCTTGGAGTTTGTTGGCCAAAAACTTGTAGATCTATTACCCAAAGTATAGAACTTTTGTTGCAGTTTAGTTTAGGCAGATTGCATGCGAGACAGATACAGATTATTGAGCTGGTTTTGGATAGAGACCAACTCTTTTTTAAGCAAACGTGAGGGGTGGGTCCTATTCAGTTACTCCACTTGTTGGAGATGTTCTTCTAAGGCAGTCTGGTGATTATGGTGTTGTTTCCGAAGTCTAGACCCTGTCTGAATGGCTATCCCTCATAACACAGTCTTCAAAGCACACCAACAGATGTATCAAGGGGGGAATTAGTCACCAAATAAGTAGACAGAGCGTCAGATAGTGCCTTGACCACTTCAGGAGAAGACAGCAAGTATCTTGGGAACCTCCACTGTCTAGGGGGTATATTAGATTGGGAGCAATTCCATTACCAAGACACCACTGTATGATCTGACCACACCACAGGGACAATGGTAAAGCTACGTGTGTGTTGCAGCAACCACTTATCCAGCAAGATAAAATCAATTCAGAAGTAGGAGTTTTGGACATGAGAGAAGTAGGTATAATCTTTAACTAAAGGAGTACGAATCCTCCATACATCGTGAAGATCAAACTCAGCAAGTAGTCGCCCCAAAGCTCCAGTAGAGCTTCTCCCCACTGCAAGACCAGTAGCTATTGGTGTCTTATCCAGTTTATCATCCAACACTAAATTAAAGTCACCCAAGAGTACTAGATTACCCTCCTGGAAAGTCTGGAGAGTTTCTAAGAGTTTGCGAAAAAAGGCACTTGGCATATACTAAAACCAATGTCATCACTCTATCCTCCAATTTCCCTACTAAGATAAGGTATCTGCCATCTTTATCAGCTAACTGAGTTGTCACTTCAAACTGTACTGAGCAGTGAAACAAAATGGCTACTCCGTTTCTTTTAAAAGGGCTGTTTGCATAATAAGCAATAGGGTATCAGGAATTTCATATAACAGGGGGATCCATGGATGAAAAATGGGTTTCCTGGAGAGCAACCACCCTCACCTTTTCCATATGAAATGTGTCTAGAGATAGGTGTCATTTATTGGGAGAATTAAGACCATGGGCATTCAAAGAATAAAACTTAATCATGGTATATTAGAGAAAAAAATAGTGCGGTCATGTAATTGGGCACAAATCTGAATTCCAAAGGGGGAGGAGGGGGAAGAACAAAGAGAAAGATAGGAGAATAGGGCATGGGGATAAAGGGTATTGAAAAACTGAAGTAGCCCAAGAGAAAAAATTAGGGCCATAGTGCTTGTCTCCGGGAAATTTTTGGAGACAAAACTAGAGGAAAGAAAAAGAGCAATGGGAAGGTGGCCTGAGCAGGACCCACCCATACAGTGTCTAATATCTTATATATCAGTAGTATAAAAGAACATAGCGAACCTGATAAACATAGTGAACTTATGGCAATACCATATAATCTAACAGAGATCATCATATACAATAGTTGGTGGCAAAGTATGACTATTATATTGTTGCATATATAAATTTGAAACCATATGAGCAAAAACAGTATCCAAAATCTGGAATCAGCAAAAATAGCATAAATAACTGTGTGAATCTATCATAGTAGATAAACTATTAACAGTTTCCAGCTCTCTAGTGACTCCGGCTTTTAAATTTGAAATGCACAGCACCTAAATTGCAATACAGATAATAAAAATAAAAAAATAAAATAAATGTAAAGCAACATACATAGCTAATATTAATTGAATATATCAATAAAGAGCTATAGTGTTTATCAGAAATATATCAAACCAGAAATACTGGTGGAATACCTAAGAGCAAGCAGAAAAATGTAAAGAATAAGCATATCAAGGACATATAAATACCACATCAGCCATGAGAAACCCGATCCGAAGAGGCAGGAGCAGTTGACGAGATAGTAATGTCCCAGTCCGCCAATAGCTTGACACCTGTTTCAATGAAAGATATTACATAGGTGAAAGAATCGTGTTGGACCAGGATCTTGACAGGGAATCTCCAGTGATAAGGGATTTTAATATCTCGTAGTGCAGCAGTTATGGCATGATATGAGAACCTTTTGGCCAAGGTATAGGGAGATAGATCTTGGAAGATTTGTAGACCACCCAAAATGTCACATCCTTCAGCTTGTCTAGCGGCTTTTAGAATATTTTCCTTTACATGAAAGAAATGTATCCTCATCAGGGTGTCTCTGGGCTAATTAGTAGAGCCACCTCTTGGTCTTGGTAAGCGAACCACTCTGTCAATGAGCAAATCTTGCTCCACGCTGAAGGAAGGAGTCTCTGGAACAGCTTGGTTACGTATTCCAGTAGCTCCTTAGGTGCAACAGAATCAGGAATGCCTCTAATATTAATGTTGCTTTTTCTCGACCTGACCTCTAAATCCGCCAGCTTGTCTTTGATGGAGGTAATTTCTGCCTGTAATTCAGAGTGTGCTGTGAGAAGGTAATTGTGAGACTCCACCAACTGTTGCATCTTGCCCTCCAAGTGATCTATATGACCCGCTATCCCGACAAGGTCCGCATGGAGTGCTTGAACTGACATTTCCATGCTCAAAAGGATATCTGTACAGAAAGCAGTAAACAGCTGGAGCATAGTTTGGGTAGTAAGGGGGGTTGCAGGGTCCAAATCCAGACCTTTTCCTGCCATGGAAGATGAACTTCAGGTTAATGGTGGTACAACAGGACCTGATGTTTTCACCGGGGTAGTCGTTGGGGATCTATACCTGGAGATAGATGTTTTAGGAAATTGGATAGGTGCGGGCAGATGAGGGGTCTTCCCCCCTCTCTTTGCCTGCATGGAGACAGAGAAGTGATCCAGAAGAGCACCAGGATGAGATCCAGGAGACCAGAAGGCAGGAGATATCACAGGTATATTAGGTCACTAATAGGTCACTGCATGGGTGTGCTGTCAATCAGCCCATCATAGGAGGCACCGTGAAGGGTGACATACTGTACCGAAAATGGGGGTGCCAAAATACACAGTTACATGCTCAGGGAGGCACAATGAGCAACTGCTTATGAAAAGGTATCCAGAGCCTTGGATGGGGAAGCTCAGACAATACCTGGCGGTTGTGTTGAGGAAGAAGTCACAGGGAGTGCTGTCCAGAGGCCCTACTTCCAGAGCCGCAGAGAGGCCACTGTAGTGTAGGAGCACTGCATTCTCAAGGTGTCAGGGGTTGCAGGGAAGCAGGTAAACTGGTAGGGTATAGACAGCGGTTCTCAGGGGGTCTCAGAGTTCCAGAATACTGTGAGTGCACCCGCAGGAGTACGTCGCTGGTGGCGCCTGTAAATATACAGGCCGTGGCTTCGGTGTCTGACTAGGCCCCAATGTGCGGATCTGCCACAGAAGAGGGCACGCAGTGTCTAATGTGACTCAGAGGGGGGGCACAGGACTCCAGCCACCCCATCGGCCAATAGAGGGACAAAGAGTCACAGCTGGGAGGGAGAAATCCCTCAGGGTCTCCGGAGCTGAGGCCAGACGCATCCGCACTCAATGCTGGCCAAGCCATGCCCCCCAGTACCTCAGTCAATTTTATTTAACCACCTGTATTCAACAATGGATATCTCTAAAACCTGAACTGTTAGGGAGCCTTGAGCACCGCGTTTTGGACCCTCTGTACTAGACAACTTTCATCCAACCATCCAACTAGTTGGCTAGTTGGAATGAAAATCTGGTTATGTATGAGATCAAATGATAAAAAGCAATTTGGGCCAAAACACCGGAACACAGATGAAAATGGTAATTCAGACAAGTTGGTTAAATGTTTGATTAAACAATTTTTTAAAAAAACAACTGTTTTTTGTCCATTTTCCAGAGTTTGGGAGCAAATGGTTGATTGTTATTTGCTTACATACCTTACCAGATTTTCATTTCAACCAACTAACTTGTTGGATGGTTGGATGTTAAGCTGGCCATACACCAGACCAACTTACATCCAACCATCCAACTAGTTGGTTTGAATGAAAATCTAGTAAGGTACTGTATGGAAGCAAATGACAATCATCCATTTGCTGCCAATACCCAAGAAAACAGACAAAAACTGTTGTTTAAACAAATTGTTTAAATCAAACATTTAACCAATGAACCAACCAATTTTTCTGGCGTTTGGGAGCAAATTGCGGAATATCATTTGCTCCCATATCTTACCAAATTTTTACTCGAGCCAGCCAACTAGATGGATAGTTGGAGGACAGTTGGCCTGGTGTATGGCCAGCTTTTCTAATGGATACTAAATAGCAGAATCAGATATTAGTAGAAATTATTCTTAGTTATTGGAATTATGGTGTTGTTTTTTTTTCAATAATTATATGTAATTTTGTCATACCCACTTATGTCGCACTTTCTTCTATTTTCACTACTGTCCAATGTATACATGTTTTAACCTACTGGGCAGCTGAGATATTAGACCATTAATTAATTAGATAATATAATTACACTGACATTGAGGAGACCATTTATCCAACAATGCCCTATATATGTTTTATGCATGTAATGTTTAGGTGAGTCTTATTTAATAAAACTTTTTATCTATTGATCTATATTGTGCCCCATATAGAATTACTTTTTCCCCCCTGTTTAAAGTTATTCTGTCACTCCTTATCTCACAGGTTCAATTGGGTTTTGTTAAACATAGATAGTCACCAAAAGGTGTCTGCAAGGTGATTGCTGCCAACATAATAACTTATTTAACCAAAATTAGTGATGATATTATTATAAATGGGGATGCTGAAAATGTAGTTAATAAGATAATTAACCCAGAGGCTGATATCAATCTGTCATAAATTGAATTCTATAATATACCTTGTCAGTTGTGCTATGCAAAAAATTGGCTTAGGGACCATAACACTTAACAAAATTGCTCCTTGATTAACAATTGGATACCTCCATGCTCTTACCGTACATTCCCCACATATCTCAGAGAACATTACTGTAAGTCAAAACACGAAGTGCTCGGAAGTCAGCTAGAAAATTGTGTCACTTACAATCACACTTGCTGTGGAATGTAGATTTTCAGGTGTGGTAAGTAAAACACCCATTTCTGGCAAGTACTTGGCAGGCAATCAATACATTAAGTCCCATATATCCCTCAACTTTACGTAAACTTTAGATAAATATACAGATGCATTCAGGTTCATTGTGGGTGATCGCCCCACAAACATGCGCGTGCATTCGCGCCAAGAGTTTCCCCGTGCCTTCATATGATAAGGTACTATCGCATAGCGCACCATTCATTTCTATGTAGGCACGCTCATTTGCGCAGTATGCATTTCTGATCACGGGAGTGCATCTTGCGCTACACATAGCAAGATTCACTGCACCATTCACAACAAATGGGCATATCTGTACTCATAACTTTGCTTATTTTGAGGTTCCTCATTATTTGAGAACTGTTTATTATTCCCTGACACCACATGACTGTATTAATCTATTGGTCAAAGTATAATTTCACGCAGAGCACGAAATTGCTGCTGTGAAAAAGTGGGAGCTTCATCTCCCAGGATTGTCTACTACAGAGTCAGACATTATACACACCTGTCCGATGTCCTTGGAACTTTGGCCCACTAGCAGCTTTCAGTACATGACCTAGAAAATCTTACACCAGTCTCTCCTCTCTACCAAGTCTTTTTGCATGATAGCCCTGTCCTCAGAAAGTCCTGATTGAAATGTGACCTTAGTGAGGTAGATCTATTTCATTATCTCTGGCCTTGTTGGCCCATTCAGGATATTTGTGAGGACCTAACCCATAATGATAGCAACATTGCATGTTTCCTTCAGTTTCCAATACCACCTGTATGCTAATGACACTCAAATCTGCCTTTTCTCCCCGGACTGTTCACCTTTGTCCTTGCTCTGGTCTATATGTGTCCCCCTGACATTTCTTCCTGGATGTTTCAGTATTTTCTCACTTTAAACATGTCCAAAACTATGAGTATATGACATGTGCAAATGATAATGCACAATGGGTGCGCGGGGATATACTCAGGAAGCCGACAGTCTAAATGCCGACCTCTGGCTTACCAACTCTCTAATCCTGGCAAAGTACTAATGACATTATCCGTACACCGTGCGCCCGACGCCTGGCATACCGAACGAAGGTAAGCTGGGCTTGGACAGCCACAGGAAGGGGAGGGTTAGTTTAAGGGTTCCCGGGGGGGGACTTAGGGTTAGGCACCCCACCAGGAGGATTAGGTTCAGTCAGGGGAAGGGGGGTTAGGGTTAGGAACCACCGGGGGGAGGTTAGGGTTAGGCACCCCCTGGGAGACTTAGGTTTAGGCTGCGGGGAAGGTGGGGTTAGATTTAGGCACTTAGGCGGGTTAGAGTTAGGCACTTGGGGGGGAGGATAGGGTTAGGCAGACCTAAGGGAGGGTTAGGGTGTAAAATTAGGTTAGCGATACTTACCTTTTTTTACGATCGGGATCTTCACCCCTGCCGGGCTGCCACTGTCTGGAATTGAACCGTTGGCCCTGCGGCTGGCGGTAATACCTTTCGCACCTGGTGCGCATTGTAACCAGAACACATACAATCAGAAAAAACATGTATATTTAAAAAACATAGGATTTATTACACATAAAAAATAAAGAGAAAGAGTGTAATAATAATAATAATAATAAAAAGTCATAATTTAAATGGAAACAAATTGTCAAGCAGTGTCTTTATCTCCTTATAAAATGGAGAAGAGTAGCTGTAGAGTATCCAGATAATAATTAGTCCTCATTTAGAGGATTTGTTACCACATGCTGGCATAGCTGGAGCCGGGATAGTGAAATCAATGTCCCAGATATCTGTGTATCCTGGTGAGTATCGTCACCACTAGATTCACCGCATGTGGTAACAAAATCCTCTAAATGTGCACTATTTTTTTTTTACATTATGACGTGAAAAAAAAAGGAAGAACCACTTCTAAAAAAGTTAAATAGATACCAGAGGGGGTCGGAAGTATGCGGCAGGTGTTTTCTTCAATGCGGGTGATAGCGGCAGGTGCATTTTTGCAGAATTTAAAAAAAAAACATTTTAGGGACTTAAAGATATGCTTGCACCCATTTTTATGTACCCCTAATTTGATAGGCATAGTTATTTTTCCCAAAAAAAACTTCTGAATGCTCTTCTGCATTACCTTTTTCAAAGCTGCAATTATGCACCTGCCGTGGCTTTTTAAAAACCTGACTTTCTTCTGCAGGCAAAAATGGGGGTACCCATAGTGATCCCCCAGGTCTGTAGATGTTTAGGGGGGTCCTACAATTATTTCCCAAAAATTCACGTATTTTTTTGCCGATCAATGTTTCGCCTGTTCCCGATTTTG
This sequence comes from Taudactylus pleione, assembly GCA_031769625.1. Classification (NCBI taxonomy): domain Eukaryota; kingdom Metazoa; phylum Chordata; class Amphibia; order Anura; family Myobatrachidae; genus Taudactylus; species Taudactylus pleione. Next base: position 538,551 of record JAUIMM010000562.1, on the reverse strand, counting down.
CCTACTTTGGAATTGAATACGGGGAATAACGGGCAAATGCGCAATACTTTTCTGCCTGAAAAACAGACAAAGGAGGTGAAAAGTCCAGCAGGCAAAAAGTCTGGACTTTTTGCCTCAAATTGAATATGGACCTTAATCGTAAAATAGAGGAGTATGAGCACTCCATCGTGATCCATAAAAAATAAAAATCTAGACAGGGACAATAAAGATTATGATAATGACCAAGTTAGGTCATATAATAGGGATCCTATATACAGAAGCAGGGATACATCTAATTTTTGGAGGAATAATAATCGTAATAATAGAATAAGAGAGAAATCAAGATCAAATCCCCACAATACTAGACAAAGAAAACCATCAGAAAGAGGTATGGTGTTTTTCCCTTACTCAAATTATTCTAGACTGGATAGACAGTTTAAACCAGAAAACTGGACAGTAGGGAGCGGTTCCCTATTTAGAAGGAAAGTATCTAGTAGGGAGGAAGCCTATCTTGATAAGGGAGCTAGACCAAAAGAAAGGACCAAAGCCAGAAAAGACATGGATTACCCTACAGATAACCCCCATAGAAATATGAATCATGAGAATATTTTAGGGAGAAATAGGGAACCCCTGAGATTAGATCCGAAATAGGTATGATAAATGAAGGATAGAGGCACCAAAAAGATACAGATACGAAGAGCTAGAGATTGTAGAGAGGGTCTCAAGAAATCCCTCAAAAAGTGTAAGGCTATATTGAGAAAAAAAAGTATTTTTAATTTGTCATCACGTATTTTGACTGAACATAAAAATCGGTGCTGGCTAATGGGTTAAAATATGATCATCAAAACCAGATATGTTTGAGCTTTTTATTTCCTTGAATAGATATGTGAGAGATCTCTGTAGGAAGTGCTATTTCTTGAATAAAACAATGAAAAAAATAGGTCTGGTGGGCTGTTCGGTGATATTGGATAAGAAGGATGATGTTGCTCTTGATATTCTTAATGAGTTAGATACAGGAGATTCTTGTGTTGCAGGTCAGATGAAAGTTTTTGATGTTGATGACTGGAGTAAACATAATATCTTCAAAAAGAAATCAGAATTGTATCTGATGCAACATAAGAGTGCACACATCGAGTCTTTCTATGTGTCTACTCTCGAGGACTTTAGATCCCTTTGTGGAAGGAAGAATAAGAGGTGAATTAGACATGATAATCTGAATATAAATGAGAGAAAAGCATTGTCAGCCCTTAAAAATGATAAATCGATTATAATTAAATCAGCAGACAAGGGGGGAGGAACGTTGATCCAAGATATTGGTGATTACCATAAAGAGGATTTAAAACAATTGAACAATAGTAAGTTCTACACTAAACTTTCTAATGATCCAACTAGTAAATTTACACTTGAACTAAAGATTTTGTTAGAAGGTGCCCTTGCTGAGAGACTAATAAGAAAGAATTAAATTTTTTTTGTTTATTCCCTTCTCAGTTATCCCCACTTATTACCACCTTCCCAAAAATCACAAATCTCTCACATCACCTCCTGGGCGTCCTATAATTTCAGTTGTGGGTTCACTCACCACTAATCTATCTGCATTTGTAGATTAAATTTTACAAACTTGTGTATCCTCGCTTCAGTCCTACATCTGAGATACCACTCACTTTCTCCATCTAGTGAGTGAGATAAAATGGTGGGATGGCTGTATACTTTTATCATGTGATGTTGAATCACTTTATACCAACATCCCCCATGTGGGAGGTATAGAAGCTACCTGCCACTACTTGAACTCAGATGGGGGACTTGAGGTGGGGATGTTTGAGTTTTTACTTACATGGATACAGTTTATATTAACTCACAATAATTTTCTTTTTGAATCACAATTTTATCTGCAGATACACGGTACCGCCATGTGCACCTAGTTTGCCCCCAGTTTTGCCAACCTCTATATGGTCCTCTTCGAAGAGGTGTATGTGTGGGGAGGTTCATTTGGGGTGAACTTGGTGCTCTATGGCAGATATATAGATCATTTGGGATGGGGACTTCGATTCTGCTCTTTCTTTTGTTAATCACCTTAATTATAATTCTTTTGGGTTAAATTTCACTCACACTAGTCACTTATCACACATCACTTTTTTGGATATTGATCTCTCGATAAAGGATAAAAGACTTTGCACCAAAACTTTTAAGAAAGAAGTAGATAGTAACAATTAATTACTACAGTTGTCACCATCAAAGATGGAAAGACAACATTCCAAAATGCCAATATCTGCACCTTAAGCAGAATTATTCTGATGAAGTGATAATTCGGAAACAGGCAAAAAAAGATATCCAGAAAATCGACTGGCCGGTGCATACACGGAGGTGATAGCCATTAATAGACCCTCCCTATTGCTCTGGCTTTTATATCAAACTATAATGGATGCTCGAGACAATTCCAAAATAGGGCGGAATTCAGTTCTTTTCATCCCCTATCGCGCCCGACGGAGCTATTCTATTCTTGCTCCTGTCGGGCGCTATCAGCTGCCAAGCGCTACATTTCAGCTCGCTGCCCCTGGGGGATGAGAGCTGAAATGTGCAAAAAGTGACATGTTTGGGCACCCAAACATCACTTTTCGCGATCGCGCCCAGCACTTTCGTCGGGTTTAGCTGCTTTACGTGGCTAAACCGGACCTCTATGGGCGCGATCAGCGTGAAATTCTGGCACAATTGAATAGCGGCCCATGATCTCCTGTCACTTTAGATGGGAGATGTGGGCCACGAAATCAATTGAATTCCGCCCATATAATGAGAAAAAAATTTCCCCTACTTAAGATGGATAGAGTTTTGGTACCACATATAGGGGATAAGCCCAAAATTGTTTTCCGTAAAGCAAGAAGCCTTAAGTCATATTTATCTCCAAGTTTTTATAAAGGCTCAGCAATTACACAAAAAACTGGCATCTCCACTTGGTTAAAATCTAGACCATAAGGATGCTATAAATGTGGGAAGACCATATGCATCACATGTAATTTTATTAAGAATAAAAGAACTCAGTTATCTTCATCTTTTTTAGGAACAAATTATGTGATTGAGAAATGTATTAATTGTCAGTCAACCTATGTTATTTACCTAATTTCTTGTAAATGCAGTAAACAAAATGTAGGACGGACAATTAGGAGTCTAAACACAAGATTTTTGGAGCATAGGAGGAATGTGTTGAAAGGTAACTACCAATACAGCCTTTCTAGACATGTATCCATGTACCAAAAGAATGATATGAGGGTTATGTCTGTACAGGGGATTGAACACATACCACCCACCAAAAGGGGTGGGGACAGGTTCAATCTCCTGTGCAGACGAGAGGCTTTTTGGGTTTTCACACTGGGGTCTCTGGTACCAAATGGTCTAAATGAAAATATGGAACTGAGCAACATTTATTAACTTGGGACCATTCTATCTGACTGCCCTTCACCACTACTACACTCAGCTTTTGTTCCCAAATGGGAGCCGGTACTGGTTTTGGGCACCACGACTTGGGTGGTTCCTTAATACTATTTTTCAACAAGTTCATTTGATTTACCATCTGAGACCTATACCATTCACTATTTTTCAGTTAATTATTATCCATAAATGGTTACTTTTATCTGCTCTAGTTTCAATAGTTTTCATATTTTAAGCTCCGGATATTGGAGAGAAGTCCGATATCTCCATTTGGATATATTTCATATATTTTCTTATACACTTGCCCAATATGATATAATTGTGTGTCATAATAAATAAGATCTACAATGTTATTAAATGATGAGGTTTTTTAGAATGTTTAAAAGTAGATATAATATAAATAAATTACAATAAATTATGTACATTGTGTAATTACCAGGGTGTTCTATGTAAAAGTAACATACATCTGGGTTTAATTTTGGGATTTGAACCTGGGTCAGTTTGTGAAATGATACTGGCACTCTATGCATTGAGCCATGGCACCAGCACTTGAAAATGAACTGTCTGAGCTATGTTTGTTGTTTTTAACTATTGGGCTATGTAATAATTTTTTAGTTACATTTGACTGTGTTTGGAGACTCCATATATGGTTTAAGTAAAACAGGGAAGGAAACCAATCAAATTATAGAGTTTTAAGGATAAAAGGATAAAAAAAACTTGAAATAAAATATAAAAAACTGGAAATAAGTTGGGTTTGAACCTAGATGCACATGTGGGTTGTTGCTGGCACTCTGTGCACTGAGCTGCAATGGAGTTAGAGGAAAAGGGATATTTTTATCCATTCCTCTGATAATTTGATCCACTCCTTTATTTTTTAAGCTAATATGTTAATTCTGCCAGATCAAAATACTCTTAGAGGATGCCATTAAATTATATATTTAGCTATGTGTTTTCTTATATATTTCTACATATTCTTTTATATATGTATATTATATTCTAATTTATATACATGTTATATTTTTAAAGCTTTTGTTTCTATAACATTGCCCAGAGACACATGCGTTTTGATTGCAGTATGTGAAGCTAATTAATCTAATTGCTTACAAATGTGACTGATTAAGTCAAGTATAAAAAGGGGTCCATTAACAGATCCTATACAATTACCCTCTGAGGAAACCATCACCATAACATGATGGAGAAATGCGTTAGCATTTTATTCAAAGTACCTGACTTTTGATGTATGGACGTTTATCCAGTCAAGCAGCAGTCATAATTTATCTGTGAATTATGGCACGGCAGAGTGAGGCCAAACAAAATGAAGTACAGATTGCTCCTCTCCTGATAAGTCTGCCATTCTCTATATTGAGCTGAAAAAATCCAAATACCACGAGGATTTGTTTCCTATGGATTATAAGTGCATATTCTAGCGGTGAATCTATATGGAGCAACAGCAGTAACAATACTCACCAGGATTCACAGATATCTGGGACATTGATTTCACTATCCCAGCTCCAGCTATGCCAGCATGTGGTAACAAATCCTCTAAATGTGCAGTAATTATTATATGGATACTGTGCAGCTACTCTTCTCCATTTTATAAGGAGATAAAGACACTGCTTGACAATTTGTTTCCATTTAAATTAAGACTTTTTATTATTCTGGATACTCTATACTGTACATATGCTTCATATATAATCTTTTATCCTGAGGGACACTCTGTCTTTTTATTTTTTATGTGTAATAAAAGATATGATTTTTAAATATACATGATCTCTCTGATTGTATGTGTTCTGGTTACAACGCGCACCCATTGTGCATTTTCATTTGCACATGTCATATACTCATTCTTTGTTTAAGCAATCCAGATTTGCTTATTGGGGAGAAGCATTTGTAAAAAGTTTTGGGTTGTCTTAATATATTGATTAACTTGTTTTTTTTTTATTATTTATTAAGGCTTGTTTATTAACTATTCTACTTAACGTATATATATTTTAGAAGAGGTGCGCCCGGTATTGGAATCACATGGTGTGATTCCCTGGTGTTTAATGTCCAAAACTAAATTAATTGTCCATCCGTCCCCCAATCCCCCTTCCAGGGCACCATCTTCTCCATACCTTACTCTTTCTGTTGGTAACATTTCCCTCCCAGCTGTTTCCCAAGTCTGCTGCCTGGGTGTCATGCGTGACTCATATCTGTTCTTCACTCTAAATAATTTATATATAACTCATTCTTACCATTTCCACCTCAAAAACATCTCTGAGACCAGCCCCTTTCTCACCTTGATGCCATCAAAACCTTTAAGGAAGCAACTTTGAAAAAAACTTAATAATAAAAAAATTTTGAAGACCAGATATAGGTGTTGTTTTTGCAAACTAACTGAAATGCTTTTTCAAATGTAGCAGGTATGCTATTAAGTGATTGCAGTTGAATCATTACATACAATGGGCGAGAAGCATCAATGGGAAAAATGCGGTAAAACCCCGAAAATGCGGGTTTAATTGCATATCTCAGAGCGGTCATTTGCGGTGATCGTAATGCATACTGGCGTTGCTAATATAGGTATGCATGCAATGGCTGGCTGAATGCATCTCATCACGAGTTTGATGCGACATGGATTCTGCCCAATGACACATTCCATAGATACATAAAAAAACTCCATTTGCCAGTTCAATCATCTATTCTTAGAAATAGAATTACACCCCAAGTCATGTGTACCTAAATATAGCAGGGGTAAACATGACAATTGAAATTCTTTTACATATTCTCATTCACATCTATTAGGTCCTCCATAAACCTGTGGGTCTCATTCAGACCTGCTCGCGAGGGCTGTACGCTCACAAGTGGGTCAATGTTACCCAAATGCGCATGCGCACGACGGAGGCGCTTCCGTCGTGCGGATGTGCGAGACCCGAATAACGACAAGGTAGCCGTCGTTATGGGTCTCGCACCAAAGGGGGCATGCTGTCTATGGTTAGTGACAGCACGGCCCCGTTGTTGGGCGTGCCGGGGGCGTGGCTGCCCAGAAGGAGTCGTTCCCATGGGAACACCTACTGTCTGGGTCCGCCAAAAGCACACAGGGCTTGCGGCAGATGAGACCCTACCTCAAGGGTCTCGTCGCAAGCCCGACCATCGCGACCATCTTTTTGGCCGCTCGCCTAAGCTGTGGGTGGTCACCCACAGCTATGCGAGCGGCCAGGAGGCCGCTCCAATTTTAGGTGGGCCGGCCCTGATTCAGAGTGAGTGCTCTGGTTAGAGCGTCTGGCTCTGAATCAGGCCCTGTGTTCAGTACAAAATGAAATGCTCATGTTTTTGCTGCCACTTTATACAAAACGGCCTCTGGGCCTGATTCAGACCCGGACGCAAGTGGCCATTCGCTCGTTCGGCATACGAGCGAAAAAATGTAAATTCAAGCACTCGCTCGTATGTTTGCTCGCAGCTAATCTTCCGCCCCATAGTCTCCCAACCCCTCCTCTAGCTAGCGAATGTTCGAAATAGCGACCGTCCGTCTACTCTTTGGTTGCAGGGAACCCTCGCACAAGTAAATTCCGGAAGTGTCAGTTTTCGATTGCCTGCTATTTCATTCAGCAAACATACTTGAATCTATTAATGGCAATCACTATATTAATTAGCTTAATTGTTATTCACATGTTTGCATTCCTTTTTTTTTTTTCAATGTCAATAAACTTTATTATTGTTAGTTTGTGTCATAGCTTCCGCAGAATACATACGGTTGGACCAAGGGGATGGTTGTTCAAAATGAAAAGTTTGTTTAAAATGATACTATTGTTTTGCATTTTTTTATATGCAGATTTTTCACCTTTTTTATTAATATTTAAATTAGCTTACGCATGTCACTGCATCAAGCCTATCATAACCCACATTATATTTGTGAGGGTGTAGGTCACATGACTCATACAATAACCAATAGAATGCTTTCTGTTAATTTACAAATTTTTACAAATTTTTTCTTGGACCTTTATTAAAACTGTTTTGTGTTAAAAAAAATCATTGCCATCATGAGAGCCGCAGCTTTTTGTCGCCGTGAACTCCTGGTCCTCACTGATGTGATGGACAGGAGAATAACAAATTCCATGGGCCCCATCACTAAACTCCGCAAGCGGCTTGCCTACGCGGAGGTGCAGCGCCGCCTGTGTAGAATCGGCTACCGCAGAAATATCGGCCAACTGGAAAGAAGGTGGTCCGATCTGCGGCGCAGATCCCCACGCCTGTTGGCCAATTTGCGTCAGCAAATACAGGAAAGTAAGTGTTTTTTTTATTTAATTTAAAATATAAGCATACCTGCGTGTGCATGTTTCCCATATAGCCCTGTTTCTTTCTTTTGGACATACCTGCATGTGCATGTTTCCCGTATAGCCCTGTTTCTTTCTTTTGGACATACCTGCGTGTGCATGTTTCCCATATAGCCCTGTTTCTTTCCTTTGGACATACCTGCGTGTGCATGACATACCTGCGTGTGCATGTTTTTTGGTGTGTACATTTTGGAATCAAAAAATGAAATATGTAATAATCTAAATTTTTCTACATCATTTAGGGGCTGAGCACAGACTACTACGTCTACAACGACAATGACGTCGGGCTAGTCCTCTCTCCCCCACTCCCACCCAAACCTCCTCTGCTCACTCTTCCCCAAATTCCCCCTCCACCCCAGACCTTGCTGCCCGTCAGTCCCCTCCCTCTCCTCACATTAACATCCCTCCCACTTCCCCCTCCACTCAAACCCCGCCTCTATTTTCCTCACCTCCACTTCATCCCACATAACCCCTCCTCCATCCCTGCTGCACTGGCCCACCTCTGATGAGGCCCAGTCACCATTATGACCGGTATGTTTCCCTTTTAAACTATGGTTGTTTTTTCTTTTTCTTGATTTTGGTTGATGTTGTCCTTTGGCCTGTGCAGTTCAAAATTGTAAAGTATTTCTAATCTTTTTGATATATATCTTTGTGAACCAATGTCTAGGATGTTTTCTCCTTACACATATGACACATGTCCAAACACTCATACTTGTGTCTTCCTTGTTTACGGTACCAACAAATGTTGTATTTTTGTGTAGTTGTAACTCTCTTTTATGTTATTTTTTAAAATTAATTTTTGTCTTTGTTTTTCAACAATCTTTTCGTTTGGCATTCCTTTTTTTTGTTGTTTTTTTTCACCTTTTTTGGTATAGTCTGATTTTTAATTTGTTTTTTCACATATAATTTAAGATGTCATTTTAGTAATCCGCAGTTTTTTTTTACCCACAGAGGACCAGAGGCGTAATGAAGACATTTACGTAGGCTTGCAGAATTTCAGGGGCCATGTAGTTGCCATGCTAGTGGCGTTGGATCACATTTTGGCGCGCTTGCGCCACTAATTTTTTATGTTTGACATAAAAAAAAATTGGAAAAAATAAAATTTATTTTGATTTATTTAAGTCTCATTCCTTGTCTGTAAATCTTAGATTGTTGAACCTTACGTAAGTCTACTATTTTACCATGAGGTTTTAAGTAATGTAAATTGGATTGTAGAAAGCTCAAGTAAGTATGTAAGCTGGCACATTAAACACCTAACAATACCAATAGGTTTGTAAAATTAATGGCAAAAATAGTTTGTTCTTTTTTGGGGGTAACGTAAACATGAAACCAAACCTGCTTAGGCCTACATTGGCAAACAGACTGATTCACCATAATACCTTTGGTGTTTGTTTTTAGCCACAAAGCAGGGTCCAAAAGATTACAATTTAACACATTACAGGATTAGCCATTAAACAAGTTTGCCTTTTTTGGACCAGGTTACACAAGCTTGTAATTTACCCAGGAAATGTTTGTTTAACATAAAAAAAAATTTGAATGCACACAAATAATAAACACCAAGTGATTTGTCACAATCAATTCACACATTGAGAACACACACAAAAATCCAAAAAACACCAAAAACCACAAAAGTAAAACAACAATCAGGAACTGTTTGAAGAAGTAGCATGCCAATATGATTCCACAAATGAGGCAAAGAAATCATTGTTCCCGAAGTTATATCCAATGTGTCCACATGAAGTCATTTTTTGGGATCAGGTAGTATGCATCGTTTTTTATGGTAATTTTATGGAATAAAAAAAAAAAAAATTAAAATTGCACATCAAAATATTACATGTCTACATTGTGTCAATTAACTTAAGTTTGGAAAATAATTACCTAAAAAATCTGGCCACAATGTCATCGTGAATGGCCCCCCACATACTGACCTCCGACCAACCTCGGTGGGGCCATCCTCAGGCAAGGCATCCTCTGGCTGCATTGGGACACCACTCCTTATGGCAATGTTGTGAAATATCCCACACAGGACCACAATTTTCAAAACCATAGCCGGCAAATACATGAGGTCACCACCAGAGCAGTGGAGGCATCTGAATTGGCCTTTTAAAAGGCTGCTACAGCGCTCCACCACCTGGCTGGTGGCTGTAAGTGTGGAATTTTACTGACTTTGTGGCCCTGGTGTGGGGACCAAATAAGGAGTGAGCAGCCAGGGCGTGCAAGGGTAACCACTGTCTCCTGTGAAAATATTAAAAATAACATCAGGACCATTGTGTACCAAGCTTTGCATTGTTTTCAACAAAAAGTGTCAACTTACCCAAAAGCCATGCATCACCAGCTTGTAGGTTGTTTAATTTGTGCCAAAGCCCTGATTGCCGGATGATGAAGGAGTCATGTGCACTGCCTGGGAATTTGGCATTCAGGGACAGGATCTGGAGGGAGGCATCACATACCACCATTACATTCAGTGAATTAAAGTGCTTTTGGTTCCTACATATTGCCTCCAGACTTGCTGGAGGCTGAAGTGGTATGTGAGTGCCATCCACAACCCCTATGATGTGTGGGAAGCCAGGTATTTGGTAAAAATTAGCCTTCGCCACATTAAGGGAACCCATATCCAATGGCATTTTAATAAAATGATGGAGGTGTTTAAAAAGTGCCTCCATCACTGCCCTCAGGATACTTGAAAAGGAGGATTGGGATATTCCAGCGACTATTCCCACAGTGGTTTGAAAGGATCCTGATGCACAAAAATGTAACACCGACATTAATTGCGTAAGTGGTGGTATTGCTGTAGGAATGACAATTTGCCATTCTAGATCACTCTCTATTAATGAGAGAGTGTCTATGATAATTTGTGGCGGAAGACGGTATCGCCTTAACACCTCATCATCTGGCATTCCAAAAAGAGTGACACGTGTTCTATATATCTGGGGCTTTGCACGCCTACAAGGTCTACGCCTGGGATGAATTTGAGGTTAGTCGGGTTCTGGAACCATGGCCAATATAATACGACCAACATCAACCTGAAATGTTAAGCCAGGTAGTTATTGTTTTAGACAATTGTGTTAAGAAAAATTTACTTATCTTTTCAAAGAAAACCAAAAATGCTTACAGGCCTGGGACATGTCATGGGCACACCAACCTACATTTCAAAAGTAGAAAATATTTTTTAGATTCATTTAAGAAACTATGAATGAAAACAAATATAGTTTTCGAAAAAATAGAGAAGGGAGCACACATTAGTTCACTAAATAGTACGCTACTTTTACTGTTAAATAAGCACACATTAGTTCGCTAAATAGTACGCTACTTTTACAGTTAAATAAAGACACATTAGTTCGCTAAATAGTACGCTATTTTTACAGTTAAATAAGCACACATTAGTTCGCTAAATAGTACGCTACTTTTACAATTAAATAAAGACACATTAGTTCGCTAAATAGTACGCTACATTTAGTGGTAAGACATGATTTTTCAAATTAAAAAAAAACATTACTTAGCGAAACATATGCTAAGAACAACACATCGATTTTGTAAATTCAAAAAACCAAAAACACTTACCAAAAACAGACAAATATCCCAAAGTTATAAAACGTTACTGGGTCACTGCCAAAATAACTGTAAATAAAAATAAAAAATAATTGGAAACTATTTACTATTATATTTTAAGGTGTATTTTTGAAATACTTACTTAAAAATCGCAAAAATGCTAACGAAAAAAAACAAATAAGAAAAAAAACAGAAATATCACAAATAACAACTACTCCGAAACAACCACAAAGCACCAACAATCCACTACACCGCAAAACCTCCAACAATCCAAAAATGCCACCTCGAATGGAGTCACACCAAGCCATAAATAGTCTTTATTTTCCCGCTCAAATTATGGACGACAATAGGAGCACACAATCAATGATACGGCCGAATAATGCAGAATATGCTTTATTTTCCTGCTCAAATTAAGGAGGGAGAATAGGAGCGCACAATCAATGATGCGGCCAAATAATGCTGAATAGGCATTATTTTCCCGCTCAAATTAAGGACGGACAATAGGAGCGCACAATCAATGATGCGGCCAAAAAATGCTGACGCATGTATAAAAATTACACTGAAATCCAAAATCGGTCTGCTGTAGTGAGACCAAGATTAAAAATGACTACAGAGCAGCAAAGCACTGTCCAAGAGGTGCCAGGTAAGTATTTATCTTTTTTGGGCTAAATGATTATGTTTAACAATAATTTTTGGAACATTTTACATTCAAAATTTTATTATCATTTTCAAAAAAGGTGTTGAGGATGCCATGGAAGAGGCTGCTGGGCCTAGTAGGCCCACTAAGCAAACCAAAAAAAAAAAGGCAGCCACAATTTACAAGAAAGGAGATGGAGGTTTTGGTGCAAATGTGCACAGACAACTTGGCACAGGCACCGAGGAATATGGGTGCAACACAGAGATGGAAACTGTGGGACGACATAGCCAGTGCTGTCAATGGGGTGGGTGAGTTTGATTGTTCAACCCGGGAGGTCAAACGCCGGTACGTAAAAACTACATTTTACTAAAAAGTGTTTACAGGTACAAATACTGCAGTAATAATGCCAACTTTTTAACCAACAGATGGAGCGACTTCAAATATCGCCTTAAACAAAAACTGGCAGATAGGGCTAGGCATGCCAGGGGAACAGGTGGGGGTCCCACCCCTGTGTCACTTCAGCTGACGGATTTGGAGGAGCTGGCACAGGGGTGTGTGCATTATGAGGAGGTGTTGGGCGTGTCGAACATGGATACTGACATGCCCGACTTTGCGGCTCCTCATGTTGCCCCAGGTAAATGTTGTAATGTTAACAACTCAGAAATGTTTTTCTTACAAATATATAGATTGTAAATTTACTCTTTTCTCTTTTTTCTCACAGAGACACAGGCGGATGAGTCTGTTCCAGAGGTGAGCATTGGCCACAGTATTTCTGCTGGCTCTGCAGGGGAGGAAGCAGTAGATCCGGCTGGGGACCCTGTGGCAGACAGTCCAGAGATTTACCCCTCGCAGGCAGCGGCCCTCCTCACTGATCTCAATGTTAAATCGAATCAGCACACCGAGATTCTGGTGAGGATGGACGCCAATCTGCTACGGGTGGCGGAGGCCCTGGAGCAAAATGCTGCGGCCAATGTGAGAATTGCTAATGCCCTGGAGCAGCTCGTTCGCCAGCACAGGTTGGAGCCGGCCTCCCTTCCTGCCAGAACATCAGGACCCTCCACCTCTGGCACAACAACAGCCGTCCCTCAAAATGTGCCTAGCCCTATGCCTAGTCCAGAGGCCACAACATCTGCCTCTGGACAGGCCAGCCCACGGCGATCCTGGACATGTTCAGGCTCACTCCACCCCCCGGCCAAACGCCTAAAAGGCGATGACAGCACTGGCTAATTTCCCCACAATCCATCTCTGTGTTTGCCCCATATTCCTTCATGCCCAAAACCTCCCTCTCCTTTCTTGTGAATTGTTTTTATTTATTTATTTTTTTTGGCGAAATGCCACTTATTTTGATTGTGTTTAACCAAAAAAAAATTGGTTACCTTAAAAAAAAATAATTATATTATAAAAATAATAAAAATTGTACACAATCAGTTAATAAAATTCTTTTGAAAAAATTCAAATTTCTATTATTGATTTATTCAAAAACTGGTTAAAAGGTAATCCCTCAAACAAACTTACAAACAATCCAACGGAAATAGAAACATAATTTTTTCCTAAAAAAAACAAGGGTTAAAAACAATTTATGAGTTTTAATTAACACTTATCCAAAAACAAAAGGACGATTGGTTTCTTGGGCCCCCAAAAAATTTACCAAAAAAAACGTACAATATTGTTTGCATAAAAAAAACCACTTACAAATCTTTTAAAAGCCCACAAAACCAAAATAAAAATGATAGCTAATTGATTGTATGAGCAAGAAATTAGCAGCTGAGTAGTTCACCTGCATTCGGTTGTTAGCTACTAAAAACGGTCTATTTGCTAAACACCTTACAAGCAGTTTAGCAATTAAAAGATGATTGTTTTTGTGGCCTCAATTGATAAATCGCAACACCATCGATGAGCCCAGAGAAGGGCGAAGAGACCATCGTCATTGCGGTAGAGTATACCAGACCACAAGCTGAGCGAGCAGTTTTAATGGAAAGTGGATCAGACAGTGACGTTTCACTTGTTCCATTCACATTGGCCGTTCGCATCAGATAATTTATGTATGCCCAAAAAACGCCTCGACACGCCTGCGTTTTCCCATCTCCACCCCCGTCACCGCCCCAAAACGGACAGTTCTGTCAATCACATTTGACATGTCACTTCCTGTTCGCTATTCGATGAACGACTGAAAAAATGATTGCAATCAGCCGTACGCACATGCGCACTGTTACACCGATGCATGCGTGGTTTTACAACATCGGATGACTACGAGCGTACGGCCGCTTACGAGCGGCTCTGAATGAGGGCCTCTGTCTTTCAATCACTTGCGAATAAATCCTCACTATAGTTGCAGTTATATTTGATCACAATTTGCTGCGCTGTCAGCCAATAATTGCTCAAGTACATAAATATCAGCATTGCGTACTTATCTAAATAGGCCCAATAGCAAATAGTCAGAAATGCGAACTAATTGACTTACATGCACAAGCAGATAATAGACAATTGCTGATTAGTTGCTACGGGTTACTGCAGATTTGCTCCTTTAAATCTTTACACATAGATAAATGCAGGGCTATTTTTCAAGCAGAACAGCCCGGAATGCCATTCCTGAAGTTCTTTTGAAAGATGACATAATCAGGAATGGTGTTGTGGAACCCTGTCACTGGCAGGCAGCAGCCATCTTGAAGATGAAGGGATGACAACTAAGCAACGCCGGTTGTGAGCCAACCACAGCTCGTAGACTGTCAGCCACTCATGGCTTGCAACATCATTGTCCCTCCTCCTCGGCTGGCTTATATAAGCCAGTGCAAGGCAGTGGCTGGCAGTCCATCAGCTGAGAGGGAGCGTGCAAGAGCTCCCAAAGACAGAAAACATCAAAAGCCCTGGGGAGGCGGCAGCCATTAAATAGAGCTTAAAGGCTACCGCCCCCCAGGTGAAGATGCCGGAAGCCCTATGGAGGCGGCGGCCATGAAAAAAGCTGAAAGGCTGCTGCCTCCCAGGTGAAGATACTGTATAATAAATGTTTATTAAAATATTACTGTGTATTGTGTTTATTTTACTATTTTCTTTACTGGCAGACTATGAGTTCCAGCGGGCCCTTAATGTTTGGGCATATAGGCACTTGTGGTTCTCTAAGTGCAGACATGCTGGGGCAGGCTTGCTGGAACCTGTAGTCTGCCTGTAATGAACAATATTATACCACCCCACACCCACTGCCACCAGGAGTGCAGAGCATAGCACTGGGCTTTCAGCACAGTGCTGATTGTTGCTCGGCAGGCGGGACCCCATTTTATTTTTTGGGGATACCCACTGTCAGAGGAATTCCAGCCCTGGGCTGACTAGCTTAATGATAGTTAATGTGATGGCAGGGATACCCAACACTGAGTGTATCCCCTGCTATGGCATTAACTTTCTGGCTGGTTAAAACTGGTGCTGGTTAGTTTTATATAAGGGGAACCCTATTTTTTTATATTTAAGGGGGGTGTAAATCAGCCAGTGCCTCCCCAGCCATTGACCTCTCTGCACGTCACTGTAGCTAGAGGAAGGGGGGATTAGGGTAAGGCACCCCCTGGGGGATTTAGGCTTAGGCAGCGGGGAAGGGAGGGTTAGGTTTAGGTACTTAGAGGGGGGATTAGGGCTAGGCCCTAGGGTGGAGGTTAGGGTTAGGCACCCCGAAGGGATGGTTAGGGTTAGGGGGTAGAATGAGGTTAGCAATACTTACCTTAGGGACGATCGGGCTGCCCTTGCCAGGCTGTCGCTGCTGGGATTTCATTTGGAAGGGCTGTGATAGGAATACCTATCACAGCCCTTCCCTTCTGTAGTTGCACAGATGGCAGACTTGTGCTGGGCCATCCATTCTTTGAAATGGCATGTGATTTTTCCAATGTATAGCAAACCACAAGGACATATAATTAAGTAAATGAGAAATCTGCTAGAACAAGTAAGTGGGTAATTAATCTGGAATCTCTTGCCCCCTGTGTTCACTGGAATAGGATAGGCTACATAGCAGTCTGTTCACAGGACACACAATGACATTAGTGTGAGTGGTGGGTGAAGGCGATGCTGCCACCAGTTTGTATATTGCTGCTGTTCAAAGGGGGCCACTCCTGCGACAGGTCCCCTAGGCAAAGCAATACAACTAGAACATCTCAAATAAAATAATGTTGGCAGAAGCAAGGCTGTCTGAGAACTCAGCAGGTGTCTTATCTTGAATGTGTTAAACAAGGCATGTGACCATATTTCTTAAATAATAATCTCATCTATCTGTAGATACTGTATTTATTACTTCTCTTTCTAGACTATCAATGAATGAAGCAGAGGAACTACAGTATTACATCCTTATTCTAAGTTGGATGCAGTGGAGCAATGTTTTTTGTCCACACATTCACCTAAATTACATGGTGATGGTGTCCATACAGAGTGGCTGTACAGACTCAGAGGCACAGTCACAGAAGTGTATTAGCAATTTATAGGGTGTTCCTGGGCAGTTACCAAATATAAGACACTGCAACATTGTAATTGTTCACACAGGATGTCGGGTACACAAGGAAAAGTCACATTATATGACACACTGTACCCTCAATTTAACAATATATGCCACACTGTGTCCTAAATTCACAGTATATGCCACACTGTACCTCCAATTCACAATGTATACCACACTGAGCCCCCACTTCACAATATATGCAACACTGTGCCCCATTCACAATATATATCACACTGTGCCCCAATTCAAAATGTATGCCACACTGAGCCCTCAATTCACAATATATGCCACACTGTGCTCCCAATTCACGATATATGCCACACTGTGCCCCCAATTCACAAAATATACCACAGTGAGCCCCCAATTCACAATATATGCCACACTGTGCCCCCATTCACAATATATACCACACTGTGCCCAAATTAAAAATATATGCCACACTGTGCCCCAATTCACAAAATATGCCACACTGTGCCCCCAATTTACAATATATGCCACAGTGAGCCCCCAATCCACAATATATGCCACACTGTGCCCTCAATTCACAATATATGCCACAATGTGCCCCCAATTCATAATATATACCATACTGAGCCACCAATTCACAATTTATGCCACACTGTGCCCTCAATTCACAATATATGTGACACTGGGCCCCCAATTCACAGTATATGCCACACTGTGCACCCAATTCACATTGTATGCCACACTGTTCCCCAATTAACAATATATGCCTCAAGTGTCCCCAATTCACAATATATGCCAATATTGTGCCTCCAATTCACAATATATGCTACAATGTGCCCCTAGTTCACAATATATGCCTAAATTGCACCCCAGCTATCAATATATGCCACAATGAGCCCCAATTCAGATTATATGCCACACTGTGCATCCCATAGCGCACCATTAATTTCTATGGAGGCATGCTCACTTGTACAGTGCACATTTCCGATCACAGGAGAGCATCTTGCGCTACGCATAGCGCGATTCACTGCACCATGGACAACAAATCATGGACAACATATCTGTACTTTGTCATATTTTTGCTTATTTTAAGGTTCTCAAATAATTGAGAGCTATTTATTATTTCCTGATATCACATGACTGTATTTTTCTATTGGTCTCTCTAAAACTGGTATCCACCTCTACCATATCCTCAAAATTCAAAGTATAATTTAACGCAGAGCAGGAAATTGCTGCTGTGAAAAAGTGGGAGCTTCATCTCACAGGAATGACTACTACAGAGTAATACATCACTCGCACCTTTTCGATGTCCTTGGAACTATGGCCCACTAGCAGCTTTCAGTGCATTACCTAGAAAATCTTACACAAATCTCTCCTCACTACCAAGTATTTTTGCCTAATAGCCATGTCCTTAGACAGTCCTGATTGAACTGTGACCTTAGTGAGGCAGATCTATTTAATTTTCTCTGGCTTTGTTGGACCATTCAGGATTTGTGTGAGGACATACCTCATAATGAAAGCAACATTGCAGGTTTCCTTCAGTTTCCAATACCACCTTTATGCTAATGACACTCAAATCTGCCTTTTCTCCCGTGACTGTTCTCCTTTGTCCTTGCTCACATCTATATCTGTCCCACTGATATTTCTTCCTGGATGTTCAAGTGTTTTCTCACTTTAAACATGTCCAAAACTGAACTCATTGTCCATCCCCTGGCCCTTCCAGGGCACCATCTTCTCCATACCTTACAGTTTCTGTTGGTAACATCTCCCTCCCAACTGTATCCCAAGTCTGCTGCTTCCTGGGTGACATGCTTGAATACCCCCTGTTCTTCACTCTGCATAATTTATATATAACTCATTCTTACCATTTCAACCTCCAAAACATCTCTGAGACCAGGCCCTTTCTTGATGCCAACAACACCTTTAAGCAAGCAACTTTGAAAAAAGTTTTTTAAAAAAATCTTGAAGACTAGATAAAGGTGTTGTTTTTGCAAACTAACTGAAATGCTTTTTGAAATCTAGCAGTTATGCTATAAAGTGATTGCATTTGAGTCATTACATACAATGTGTGGGATGCATCAATGGGAAAAATGCGGTAAAACCCTGAAAATGCTGGTTTGACCACATTTCTCATAGGCACCAATCCTCAGAATGAGATGCACTCCGGTCATGGTTACGGTGGGTAACACCATTTTCCTGATGGCATTACCCAAAGAAGCCTATGGGCTTCTCTCCGCAGTGCTGATAGAGGAATCCAATCGAATCCCTCCTAGCACCCCCAGTGGCACATGTGTCCTGCAGTGCATGCGAAGAAGGACACCGGAGGAGCTTCTGGGTCATAGACCCAGAAGTCCCTCCACCACAAATGGCCGCTCTTACTGACAAAGCGGTCATTTGCAGTGATCGACATGCATACTGGCATTACGAATGGCGCTATGCATGCAATGACTGGCTGAATGCATCGCATCGTGAGTTTGACGCGTCATGCATCCCATCCAATGACACAGTCCGTAGATACATAAAAAAACTCCATCTGCCAGATCAATCATCTATTCTTAGAAATAGAATTTTACTCCAAGTCATGTGTACCTAAATATAGCAGGGGTAAACAGAGATGAGCGGGTTCAGATCTCTTAGATCCAAACCCACCCAAACTTTGTAATCCGAACTGAGATCCAAATCAGCTTTGGTTTTCAAGCCTGACTCGGATCTCAAAACGAGGCAAAACATCATCAACCCGTTGTTGGATTCTCGCGAATTTTGGATTGTATAAAAGTTCCCTGCGATCGCACCCATTTTCATTCTGGCTGTGCAGACTAGTGAGGGAGGGAGCTGTGTTGTTCTGTTGCTGATGCTATGCATAGGGGCTGGCTACTGTTGTCACTCATGGGCTGGCTGCTTATGGTTAATGTCCATAGGGGCTGGCTGTTGTCCATATAGGGGCTGGTTGTTGTCCTGTCCATAAGGGCTGGCTGGCTGTTGTCCATGTAGGGGCAGGCTGGCTATTATCCTGTCCATAGGGGCTGGCTGGCTGTTGTCCATAGGGGCAGGCTGGCTGTTGTCCATAGGACCTGGCTGGCTGTGCTGCTGTGTTGTCCAGGGGGTGCTCTGTCCATCAGGGATGCTCTTCACCCTCAGTGTGAAAAAAATAAAACCTTTTTGTTTCTGTGTGTGTGTCCATGGTAGCCACACTTATCAGCAACTTAGGTGCACAGGGGTGTTGCCTGTGTCATTTATCAACTGGCTGCTGCATCGTTCAGTGGGTGCTCTTCACTATTTACTTCAGTGGTATGCAGTGTATGTAAAATGTGGCCTGCTAGATGAAAACTCTGGGGTCTATTTACTAAGCAGAGTTAGGATACAGAGTGAAAAGTGATAAGGTAGCAGCCAATAAGCTCCCAACTGCCATGTAACAGGCTGTGTTTGAAAAATGACAGTTGGGAGCTGATTGGCTGGTACCTTATCTCTTTTCACTCTGTCTCCTAACACTGCTTAGTAAATAGACCCCTGAGTTTCCATCTAGCAAGCCACATTTCACATACCCTGTATACCACTGACCGCTACATAGCCTCCCACTGCCTCTTGGCCATCTTGTGTATGCTTGGCAGCCATCTTGTGAGTCGCAATATTGTTGTTTCATACTGACCCTTTAACTTGACTCTACAGTATGTGCTGCTACAATGTCCCCAACCCTAGATGCATAATTGTGTATCCAGTTGTATACATTGTACTTCTCAACATACAATACTATATATTTGGTCAAAAATAAGAAAAAAAAATGTTGTCTGGCCAAATCATTTGAATTGCTCTGAGGGTGCCCATTACCATAATTATCATATGTCATGGCTGTTGTAAGAATGTAATACCCCCCTGTGTGTTCTAAAATACAGTATGTTATATAGTATAGTATTATTTTTTTTTAGATACTGGACATTAAATTCTGTATACTCAGTAACAGTATTTCTCTTGTACTCTCCACAGTTTTGGTTATCAAATATGCTGCCAGTTGTCAGTTTACAGACTGTGCATTATCATGCATTTTAGAGGATGTGACACAGATATAGATTTCCTTCTGAATGCACATGGTAGATACTTTACATCAACCTTTTTGTAAATTATATGTTGCTAGATTACTACTGTACTGTGTTCCAATTTCAACAGACTGTAACTGTGCAATAAATTTAATACGTTCTGTATGTGTTATACCGTAGGAGCGTCAAAAAGATTGTGCATCAATTAACTTGTGAGGATGATGAGCATCCAGCTGAGCATTCTACAAACAGAATGTGACCTGGACCTCTCCTGTTCCAGCATCAACCTGATGCTTAAGGAACTGGGAGGGACTTTTGGCCCTACAAGGTACATAAAATACTATAGTGTGCAAAAACCTACAAATTCACTCTACAGTACACTATTTTATTCAGTAAACTGTCCTTAATAATGCATTGATTTACTTGACTGTAAACTAATATTTTTTTTTATTCCACAGGATACATCCCATGATAAGGGATGTTAATAAAGAAAAGAGAGTTGAGCAAGCACGATGGTGGTTAGAGAGTGGAGAGAATTTTAATGGTGTAATTTTCACAGATGAAACTTTGGTTTCTACCGAGAGATTCTCAAGACTTTCCTTCCGGAACCATGCACATCTCTCAATTAAACCACATCCTAAGCATCCATTAAAGGTCCATGTATGGGGAGGTATATCTCATTGTGGTGCAGAAGCTATCTTAATTTTTGAAAGTACAGTACAATTTATTGTAAATAATATATTTACAGTCCTATACAGTAGTACAGTGTGCACTTGTTACTGACAATAATTTCTCATCTCTTTAGGCATCATGGATAAGACCTACTTCCAAGATAAAATAGTAGATTGCTGTATGGTGCCATATGTGAGAAGATGCTGTCCATCAGGACATCAATTATTCCAGGATAATGATCCAAAACACTCTGCCTCAGGGAAATTCATGGAAGAGAGAGGTATAAGTTGGGAATGCCCACCTCCAGAGTGAATATTGTCCTACTGTATTAACTATTTATTGTACAATAAAGTATGTACCATACAGTAATTATTCTAGTACACTTTTTATTTAAAGTATAGTGACTGAATATTTTTTTTTTTTTCAACTTTCCTGTAGGTCACAGGACATGAATCCCATTGAATTGTTCTGGGCCCAGTTGAAGAGGTTCCTCTGGTCTGATGTGAAACCAAAAACTAAACAGGAACTTTTGGATAGGATACTAAAGTTTTGGAAAACAGTATCGACACCTGCCTAGTGTAACAATTATATTGATCATCGGTATAGAATCTTACCAGTTGTCATCGAAAGAATGGGTCAAGCAACTGCTATGTATCTTGTACAGCACTGTACTGTGTGTTATATATTTAGTAATGTGGAGGAGGGGTTTAACTTCCTCTTTCCAGTTTGTGATCTGGACTATTAAGTAAACTGTGTCTCTGTATGTATTGTGGTTGTGATTTCTGTCCCTATATATTCTCCGAATTTATTTAGTAAACTCTTTATTTACCTTGCCCTTACCTTATTTACTTCATACTTTTCCTCTTTTCCTTTCAATCTTTAATTTCATTCATTTCTCCCCCCCTCCTCCTTGCAATTCTGCTGTCACACACCTCTGTTCATATTTAACCCTGTTCCCCAGCCATGCCCCATCCCCACCGCAGTTCTCCCCCTCCCCGCCACCTGGTCAATTTGCCAGTATTAATCAGCAGTTTTGCGCTCCCTCCTTTCCTCATGGCCCAGGACAATTCTCACAGCATTATGTCACTGCCCCTACACTATTTAACCCTTATGCGCAGCAGGTTCAACATGTGCTTAGCTGATGCACACTCTAAGTACTAAGAATAATAAATATAAAAAATATATAATAAACTATCAATTAACATGGTGTTATATAGAGGTTCTTAGTACATGTTTGGCCAAAGATGTCTGCCCACCTACCACTTTATGGTGACCTCATCAGATGGGTCCCTAACATCCCTAATACTGACACATTGTATAAATTTATCTAGGACTTACCTGTAATAGTGCCCATTACATGTGTGTACTGCAATGCAAGGACCAATACTAATTAAAATCACCTGGGTCAGGTAGGAGGTATGCTAGCCCAAGAGAAGGGTCTCACATTTATACAATGTGTCAGTATTTGGGATGTTAGTGACCCACCTGATGAGGTCACCGTGAAGTGGTAGGTGGGCAAACATCTTTGGCCAAACATGTACTAAGAACCTCTATATAAAACCATGTTAATTGATAGTTTATTATATATTTTTTATATTTATTACTCTTAGTACTTAGAGTGTGCATCAGCTTCCCCTCATTTTTCTGCAATAGAACTACAGGTCTCAGCATGGTAGCACCTCTGATAATGTTGTAATTAGGTTGTGCAGCCCATTCCCCCACCTTTTTTCCCATGTATGTGAATTTAAGGTACACTTGAAAGTGCGGTCCCTTCGACATCAGGATCAGGTGAGAAGAACATTTTGGCTAATGTTAGCGCTCCATTATCACATTCGGAGGAATATTCTGATTCTTTTAGCTCCCTGCGAGTTTGTTTTTTGGGAAAACCAGGGCCTTATGCCACCCACCGCTAGGGGGCATTTGGAGTTCTTTCATTTTTGCCCTCAAAAAGACAGAGGTTTTGTGTTGTTCACCTCCATCTGGGTCACCCAAATAACTCAGTTTTCCCATGCTTTGGTTAAAAGTTTAATGATTATATGTTGCTAATGCTTTGTTATAAATTTTCACATTTCAGTTTTTTTGGGAAAAGATTGTCGAGTGGGGATTGTACCTGTAGGACACTCTTTTTTGTTTTCTGGGCTAGAAGACATCCTTGGTCAGGGCCTTGCAGAATCTGCTGGATTGGATTGAGAGGGTTTAGGTGGAGTGGTCTTTTTGACCTTCTTTGTCATTCAGAGAGTACAGTAAGTGTTACATTTAGGTGGTAGTGATCTGGGTACTTGTAAACGGGTGGAGTTGATTATTGCCATTAATGGGATTTGAGAATAATTGCTGAACATTGTCCACACGTTAATCTCTATTGGTCAGAGGTCATACCGCAGAGGTTTTGCCATGGTGCCCACAGTGGGGCAGCTACAGTATAGATAGGATTAGGAGAAAGTTGAATGCTGCAGTCTCCAGGTTTGTAGTTGGTTTAAACGGGTGTGTTGTAAAGCACCCGCGTCTTCGTTATGATGAAGAGCATTTGTATAGGCCAGATGGGGTTCACCTGACAGAGGAAGGTTTGGAGATACAGTATTTGTAACAGCCATTCTGTCTTGTTTCATTTCATTTTTGGTAAATAAATCCTTACAGTATATAGGTTGTGGACAGAGGGGCACTGCTTTTTTTGCCACTAGGCTTAATTCTAATTCTAACTTGTTATTAATAAATTTGGCTGTGGCCTCTTTTTCCAATTTATACAGTTGTTGTGTCTTTATTTATTATTTATTTAGATAAAGCTTTAGGGTTCTATTTACTAAAATCCACATTAGTAATGCAGATTGAAGTGTGATATTACCGCATTGCAAATTCAGGCAATATCACAGAGATTTACTACAAATCCCTTGCAGGGACAGAGCTTGTGAGAATGCTCTGTCCCTGCGAATCCCATCAGCACACTAGTCACTGTATTTTCGAAAAAAAATACCATGACCAGTGCCCCACGCTTCCGCCGACCTGCTGCTGCTACCCCTCCAGGCGCTAAGCCCCGCCCCCGTTGTTAAGACCCAACCCCCGTGATCGTGGACCCCCCGTGATCATGGACCCCCCCGCGACCCCCCCTCCTCCACCCACAACCCCCCTCTCCCTTAATTACACTTACCTGCATGATCCAGCCTCTGGTGATGTCCTCCATGTCCTCCGGTCAGCTGATCTCCTATCCTGCACCACGACCCGGTCAGTTGATGACCGGTCCACAGTGCAGCATGGGAGACCAGATGACCAGAGGGGAGTCATCACCGGAGCCCCAAACTCCGGTCCATGGAGTCAGGTAAGTGAATTTTTTTTTTTACTTTTCTTTTTTTTTTTGCAGTGTATCAGCATGTGGTCTGTTTAGACCACACAGCTGATCACTGGGGCTGGCTCCCAGCTCTGCTCTGTCTTCTAGAGCAGAGTAGGAGCCCAGTAACCGGGGGGAGACCCTGGATAAAAGTGTATCTAAAATTAATATTAATATCGGATTCTTGATGTTTATATATGTGATATTTACTCCCATATAGGGATGCTCTTATGTACTTATGCTCGTATTTACCTATTTTCATATTTTGTTAAAAATATATTTTTCCTCTCTCCCATACAAAAGAATAAAAGAACAAACCAAAAATAAACATTTATAGTTTCCATGGATAAATGGTTGACATGATCATGAACTATTCAGAAATAATCTATACATGTTTCCAAGAGTTCTAGTAGATAAAAAACCTACTGCTATTTGCACAATTGTAAATGAAAATATAATGAATCTAGATACATTCCTATCATATGTGTATGCAGAAATGTTGACAGTGATATAGAAACTGGCATAGTGATAAGGAGTCAGATGTATATAAATATATGATAACCTGAAGGAACCTAAAATAAAAAATGAGATGTGAAAGAGATGAATGATTGAAAAGGAGGGAGGGGAGGGGGAGAAATGCATCAGGCAATTAAAAATGAAAACTATATATTGTGTTGAACCACACATAAGATGGATTGGAGGAGGAGACAGGGAACCGTCCGTGGAAGAGAGGGATGACAAGAGTTGTGGATGATGGGGCCAGGTAGCCCCTAAAATGCACTGTCATCATCTTTCAGATCTACCGTATGGAATTTAGTTCCACTGCTTTGTTCAAACTATCTGAAAATATGATGTTTAATCTAAACATCCAATAGAGTTCCTGCTGGCATAGGCGTGAATACCTGTCCCCACCCCTACTTGTACCTGGGATGTCTTCAATCCCAAGTACCTGTAGGGAAGAGGGGTTACCTTGATGCTTCTCTAAGAAGTGTCTTGGAACACTGTGGTTTATCATCCGATTATTGATGTTCCATCTGTGTTCCAAGAACCTCTTCATTAATGGGTGTGTAGTCCTACCTACATAAAAACAGGGACAGCTACAAGATAATAAATTACAAATTTGGTCTCACTATTTATGAATTGTTTGATTTCAATTTCCATATCTGTTTCGTGTATCATATTTTTACCATTCGATACATGACCACAGGTGATGCATTGTTGCTTCCCACACTTAAAGAAACCTTTAGGGCATGCTGGTAACCAGGATTTGGAATCAGCATTTTCAGTTTTATATGTTTGGATATGACTTGGCGCTAAGATATTTCTCACATTGATATTCTTCCTGTAAATAATTGTTGGTTCAGATGGTATATAGTTAGATAATAATGGATCACATTTAAGTATTGAGTATTTTTTCTAAAAATATTTTTGATGTCTCTGGAGCAATTATTAAACTTAGATATATAAAGTAATGACTCATTATCAAGGTGTTTTTGTTTTTCAACTTTTTTAGACTCCATGGTAATGAGTTTGTGTTGATCTAAATTATTAACCTCCTAAAGTGCATTCGTTAGAATTAGGGATGTGCAGGCTCGGTTCTACTCGGTTCCGTTCGGTTCTTTTTACCGGATCTTATTGGGTTTCAGCTGTCACGAGTTTTGGATAGCCAATAAGATTCGGTAAAAAGAACCGAACGGAACCGAGTAGAACCGAGCCTGCACATCCCTAGTTAGAATGTGTTCTGGGTATGATCTGTCTTTAAAATTACTTATCATCTGAGTGGCTTGTGCATCAAAAAGATCTTTATTAGAACAGTTTCCCTTTAGGTATATTTGTTTTCCATGATTTGTAGTGTCCACTATGGAAATGTAAATAATTATTAGCATCTGTTGGTTTCTGGAAATTTGAGGTAATAATTTTATAATCCACAATTTGAAGAGTCACATCAGAAAATTGATATTGCATGCATTGAAAGTGTGAGTGAAAGATAAATTGTATTCATTGTTATTTCAATAATTAACAAAGGAAAGTGCCATTTCTGATGTGCCGTTCCAGATAATGAATAAGTCATCAATGTATCGACCTAAGAGCACCAGGTTCACCGCATAGTCAACTGTCATAAAGGGAAACATATGTTGGTGGTTTTACATGTTGACCACTTCAGCTGCTCTGACTTATATATGTGACTCTGTGTGACTATGTGATAACAATCTTTTGGTTAAATTTAAATCTAACTATATAGGTGGATGGTTGAGACATTAGTTTAATTAAGACGTGGCTGCTGTGCCACACACATCAGTGAAGCATACTCTTCCCTGCAAATTAATATTTGGGGGTGGATACTGGATTGAATGGGAAAGAGAGACTCTGATTTAGAGACATTGAATTCTGGAGATATACATCTTGTCCCATAATCCAGCACCACAATATATATATAAATATATATATATATATATATATATATATATATGGGTCCACTTAGGGAACAAGGGCTCCTGCTATAACATAAGACGCTGATTGAATAATAACAGCATGTGCAAAGCCACTAATAATTCCCCCGATTGCAGATTTATGCTAAAAGGAGCTGCATATTTTGGATGTTTATACATATGATCACTGATGTTATTTAAACATTGTTTCCAGGAACATTATTAAAACGAGTGTTATAAGTGTCCCTCCACATGTCTGGTAGAGATAACAGCAGGGCAGTAACAAGAGGGATGTGAATATCTTACATAACCAGTAGCATTAATACATCTATTTATCTAATTGATTATTCCCTAGCTTGTTACCTGCTTTATGGATAACAGAGATCCTGACATGGTTAGCTAAAGTGAGACATTGTTACTATATATCAAAGTCCTCTGGAATCAACAATCTTGACACAGTATTGAAACTAATGTTTCAGTTTCTAGGCTTGTGAGTTAAGGGAGCATCGTAGCTGGAAATTAGTTACCTTCATTCTTTCTTATCCTAAATTAATACTGACTGATTATTATCCAACATTTGTGAGTGGAATACACTCCTAATGCTCATTCACATTATGATGACCTAATGCATCCACATTAATTGTAATTTAACATTAATATTCAACCCTCCTAAGTTGGCATTTGTGTTAACAATAACTTATAAGGACATACTGACATTGGAACATTTTAGAGGAGGAGTCAATTTAATCACACATACATTCTAATAAATAAAGGTTATTTAAAGGTTATTTATACTAATAATACTATTCATAGAGCAGCAATACATAGTGACTCATTGTGCTTTTATCTAAAAAAATTTGTTCTTATTTGAAATATATTTTTTATCTTTTGTTTTATATTTCACTTGACAGGGTTGTTTCAATAATTAGAATAATAACAATATATATATATATATATATATATATATATAAACAAAACAACAGCGGCACTCTCAGGACTTTGAAAAAAATAAGACTCACTACTCCACAAGGCCTGAACGCAGACCTTGTGGAGTCGTGAGTCTTATTTTTTTCAAAGTCCTGAGAGTGCCGCTGTTGTTTTGTTTATATGCTTGGTTCTTTAACCAATTTGAGGGCACCCAGGCCAGTTATTTATTTAGTGTGGAGTGCTGGCATTATCTATATATATATATATATATATATATATATATTATATATACACATTTTACTGGTGAGGTATTAGAAACTTCTTAATAATAACAAATAATGGTTATATTTTAAAAACAAAATTTACAGTGCACCAACAAAAAAGACACTTCTTTTTTCTCCTTTTTTCCTATGTTTAATCATTGTCTCCTGGCAGCACCCCCTCTTGAACAAGTGTTTAAGATCATTATATAGAAATAGAGTTTATCTCGATGGAAATATAAATAAATTTACAGTTATCTAGTGCAGAAGTTCCCTTTTCCCATGTTCCTTTATCATCACCGCATAGTGCCCATCCTCCACATGATGAGACTCAAAGTCTCCCATGTAGAGGTTGGCATAACTAGGGTTGAACCTGGTGCCCATTGCAGTTCCCATGGTCTGCAAATAATATACATCTTGAAATAAAAATAATTATGTCCTAGAATGAACTGTATTATTTCATTGGGTTAAGTCCCCATCTTTATTCAGTCTGGAATGTATAACTTTTAAACCTAAATCATGCGGAATGTTGGTATATGGTGCAGAAACATCTAAAGTTAAAAAGCATAAGTGTCCTGCCAAGTGATACCTTGGATCAACTGAAGAAAGTGAGTGGTGTCCTTAGTGTGATAACTTAAAAAGAAGCCCGTGGATGTAAAAAGCTATCCACATAAAATGAAAGATTGGAACAGAGGGAGTCAATGCCCAAAATAATAGGTCGTCCGGGGGGGTTTGTGAGGGACTTGTGCAACTTGGGTAAATAATAAAAAATAGAAGTGGTGGGATATGGATTGAAAAGAAATCTTCTCTCCTCGCTGGATATGACTCCCTCCCTCCAACAGTGCTCTATCTAGGATCTTCAGTAGATCATCCAGGAAATCTCAGGGAGGACCTTATAGAAATGATCATCCCTGGGCTATTTTTTAACTTGTTTTTATCCACTGTCTTATAAATGGGAAGTATTATGTTATTAGGGGGGTTTGTATTGGCTTCCTCAAATAATTCTGTTAATGCACCTAAGGCTTCATGATCCTGTTGAACTAAAATGATGGGTATTCCATCTTCCTTATTATTTTTCAAAGTTTTATTACAGAAGTATCTCCTGCAGCATAATGTTCAAGTGAAACAATTTAGTTCAACAAATAGGTCAAACATATTAGGTTCTGCCGATGGGGCAAATTTAAGACCTTTGCCTAATAGAGATATTTCTTCAGTATTAAGTTTCCTGGATGATTAATTGAAGATATTTTTTTCTGAATTGGTTAATATGCATTTGTTTTTCTTTTTATATTGAATATTTTGTCCTCCTCTTCTTCCTTTATACTTTCCGCTCTTGATCTTTTTAGTATGCGGGGATTCATTTAATTTCTCCAATTGGGGTCTCTCCTCATGGATAAAAAATGTTGGTTCCTATTTTCTATTTTCTTTGATTGTCTGTCAGATGATCAAGTTCTTTCGGTCTGGCTCCTAAATTGGAATAGGTATTCCCCATGTGGGAATTTGATACATCTTATTCCCCCTAATTTCGGTAGCTCTGTATGGTGATGGCGCATAGGTATTTGATCTTTGAATAGGTTTGTGTTGTCCTATAACTCTATGATCATTCCTGGTTTGCAAGAATGGTTTTGGACGGGATGATGATGATTTTTTATGTCTATGTTATTTGTCCCATTGATATCTATGTATTTGGCATATATATATATATATATATATATATATATATATATTTCAGTTTTAATCATTATCCAATCATCTTGTAATGAGAACATGTGCAAACCATTGCTAACTAATTAGAAGGGTATTTATTACAAGGCAAAGAAGACCAAGTCATTTAGCCACTGACAAATCTGTAGGATACAGGGAAACACATTAGACACCACATGCACACAGAACCTGGAACATTTCTCAAACCTGCACCTTATGGAATACTCAGAATATCAATGAGTGAGCCATCTGTCCTGATTTCCTACCCTTCCAAAAGGACACAGGATTAATAGGAACCCCCCTCAGTGGATTGCACCAAGTTGCAATATTTTCCGGATAACAAGGAATACCACCTGTGAAAAGGGTTATTTCTACCGATTGGACATCATTCATGGCATCACCTACCTGCAGGTTAGGTCACCAGTAGTTTAGTTTTCCAGTGTGCTGTTTCAATCCATTTATTCTTGGACACATGTGCATTTTTTCACTTGGACTTATTATATATTGAAACATTTATTTATGTAATTCCATTTTGTTGGGACTTTTATAAATGTATGTTTTTTATCACCTACACATATGATGGTTTCTTAAATATAGACCCATCGTTTTATCACTATATATGAATAAATATACCATTTTATTCTTTATCTGCCATTGTTCTATTGTTTAATATTTTATAATCATATTGTATAATCATACTGTTCAGTTTGATATTTGTCTTTATTTTCATTTTAATTTTCAACATTATAGATTGCGCTATTTCATACCTTTTCCACTCTCATTTTTGTGTGTAATTTAATTATTTGACACTAGTAGGTGCTCCTGTTTTTCACTATTCACAATCTTATATAGTTTAGGTTACAATTTATAGTATTGTTTCAGGAGCACAAACATTCGGATTTCCCATTTTTACTTACTGTAGCTTTGCAGTGCCGTCCAGCCTGCTGTGGAAGGAGGTGGAGCACTGTACTTCCTCCTTAATAATCGGCATGCTGTTCCACACACCACTGTCGGGGCAGGGTCCCACTCTTTTGTCTGCTGTGGAGATCTGGAAGAAGTAGCCGTGCAGAGGAGGAAGGGGACTGGTTGGGGCAGAGCCAAGTATGCATTAATCCACCGTACAGCAGCCTGTGCCCTTCTCTGTGTAAATAGCTGCGCACTGTAGCTGTGGCTAAAGCAGCACACAGCCTACTAATTTGCCGGCCAGACAGGACTGGACCTCCTTGCTGTTGCACCCAGTTTGGGTCACCCTGCCTTAAGCCTTTATCTTTCTTACAAAAACTGTGGATATACAGCAGGTGAAGTGGATGGACGAATAAAGTAGTGGGCTGAATTATCTTCAATGTGCTCTTTCAATATCTGTTATAAAGGATCTGCTGAGGAAAAATAATCATATGAATGGAATTTGAGCACCATGGAGAAAATCCAAGAGACAGTCATAAATTCTATGTGGGAAAAGTTTCAGCTCACTTTTTATCAAAAACATCTTTATAATCTCGATACCACAGTGGAATTTCAGGCATACGTTTAAAAACAGACACACTAATTACAGACTGAAGACACATTTCTACCCAGATTGCATCAATAGAAGTAAAACTTTGTTTTTTCCAGTCGATTGTTGGGTTATAGTTAATTAACAATGACACTCCAAGAACACCTGGGAACTTAGGAGATTGGACAATGTCCAATATGATTGTTTCAATTGACATTGTATTGTCTGGACTATATTGTGTGGGTCTCTTGACTAACTGAGACTGATATACTGTGAATTATTAACTAGCTTTAAAGTAGACTCATCTTCTGATTATTCACCACCATTAAATTGTATTGAACCAACCCCCTATCAATACAGTTTTCCATCCTGTAACACTAAAGGCTGTACCCCAGTTTATGCTTATACCACAGTGTATCAATAGAAGCACTGTGACGCTGCAGGCCATACCCCAATATATCCAAATAAGCACTGTGATGCTGCAGGTCATACCCCATGGTATTCATATAAACACTGTGACACTGTAGACCATACCCACAGTATGCTTCCATTCCCCAGTGAATCCATATAAACACTGTGATGCTGCAGGCCTTACAGCATGGTATTCATATAAACACTGTCATGCTGCAGGCCTTACAGCATGGTATTCATATAAACACTGTGATGCTGCAGGCCTTACAGCATGGTATTCATATAAACACTGTGACGATGTAGGCTGAACTCCCAGTGTATCCATATAAGCACTGAGATGCAGCAGGCTGTACCCCAGTGTAACCATATAAGTACTATGACACTGCAAGCTGTATCCCACTGTGTTCACATAAGTGGTGTGACACTGCAAAGTCATTTGTGTATAAAATGTTTTAAAAAATTAATAAAGAGTAAAAAAATATATATTTGTTGTTGTACTGTTCCATTCAGTGTTCAACCACTCCTTGTCCTGTCACAAACCTGTGCTGCAGTGACTCCACAGGTCATAGCCCACTGCATTTACTAAGTTCGCATAAGCACTGCGACTCCAAGTAGTATCAGTTGGAAAAAAAAGTATAAAATAAAGTTTAAAAATATATATTTGGTTCTATTGTTACTATTATTGCTCTGTTTGCTGTACCACAGTCAGTTTGTTCACACACAAAGCCCCTTGAATCCCTGCAGTGTGAGCTGGGCTGCAAATTGAAAAATGGATAACGATCAGATTAGAAGAGAAGAGCATGAGCAACAACCATATATTTTTGATGCAGCTGTTGCCTCCAGTCATGACAATACTTGTCCTTCAACATCATCTAAAGCCGATGCCCAAGGGCAAGGATGTTTTAAGTTAGGGCATCTATAACAAAATAACCAATATTTTACAGTGGTAAAGGAAAAAACATCAAAGGGAAAGTCAACTGCAGAATAAACATAAAATTGCCAATATGCCATTCACCACATGAAGTGTTAAGGAAAGTCTAAAGCCTTTGCCTTTATTTATGAGTGGTGGGTCTGCAACTGTCAGTGAGGCATCATCTTCTGCATCTTATGGTGATGTAAGCACTTCTCAGTCTGGAAGAGGTGTAAAAAAAAATGAAAACCGCTAAGGCACAGGCACCAACTGTGTTCAGAAATGTTACAAATCCCATAGGAGAGTCTAAGTGTGTCTGTGGGTGCAATGTGTGAGCCTGACTGTTCTAGTACTAAACTCAAAGAGAAACCTCCTTCCACCATTTGTGTGCCCTCTGCAAAGTGGGGATGAGCAGCACAATTTAACATGCTCACATAGAAATTGAGGATGCTGCTGTGGAAGTGCACCAGGATGAGGAGGATATTTGTGTAACTGATGCTGGAGCTAATAAGGAGGTTGATGATAAGGATTTTGTTGATGAGGATGTTGTTTGTTTAAATCAGGCACCAGAGGAAATAGTTGTTGCCCATGATAAGGAAAAGCCCATTGTCATGCCAGGGCATAAGACAAAAAATTCCACCTCTTATTTGTGGAATTATTTCTATTGAAATCTGCACAATTGTTAAGCCATCTGTAGCGTTTGCAAAGCCACAGTATGTGGTCGGGACCTTAAAATTCTAGGAACCTCTTTCTTATTACATCATTAGCAGCAAGTTCATGGAATGTTTTTGGGAAAATCAGAAACTGGTGCTAAAAAAATAACAAAAGACAGTCCAGCATCAGTTAGCTCCTATCTCTTAGTTAGCTCCTATCTCTTAGCAATCTCCACCACCAACACCTTCATCATTAATATCATCACTAATGATCAGAGGTATTTCTGCATCCAGGATAAGGCTAGGTTACACCTCCCTTATCCAGAATTCCTCAGGAGAATCACCATCAACAGCACGCCCCCTTTGATGCGAGACCCATAATGACAGCTTGGCCATCATTATTCAGACCCGCTCAGCGCTCACGAGCGGGTCTGAATCAGGCCCTGAGTTTCAATCTCTAAACACTGCAGTGCACTTCTTGGTCACATGACACATCCAACGTGTCTATCAGTGCTCAAGGCATGCCCCCATACTTAGAGGCATGCCTCTATGAGCTATCTTTCTGTGCTGCTTACTGCCTGTGGTGTGGCCCTGCCCCTGGCTCTACAATCAGTGTCTGACTATACAGAAGTGAGGCTGAGCTGTTGCTGCCTCATCCCCTGCCTACTCTGACTGCATGTCCCTGATGAAGAGGCCCTAGTGAGATATGTATGTCATTGAAGGCAGACAAAGGAAGGAAGGATTAATTAATTAGTTTGTAAGTGTAATTTCATTTTATTATTCCGAAGCAAATTTATGAGGGAGGAGGGGAGAGCATAGGTGAACAACATGTCCCATGTTTTGCCCACAAAATCAACTTGGTGGTTAATTTTTTTATTTTTTCAAATTAAAGGGTCATGCAGGAGATGCTTTCTGCGGCCCTAAACATATCTGGCCACATGTCGAAGATTTTAGCAGCTGTGGTAGCTCAACTTCAAACATGGCACATCCAGGAAATAAGAGTGGCATTGCAGTGGCAGACAGGATGGCAGTTTAATAAGCTATATACAAAAGTTTGTTGTATACACAAAATGACAGCCAGCAATGCCCCAATCAGTGTATAATGCAAAGAAAAGAAATGCAAGCTATAATTGTCCTTGGGCCCTCCCACCTACTCTCCTGATGTATATATTAAACAGGACATCCACAGTTTTACAAACCAATCACTTCAGCAACAGGGACAACCAGTTGTGGCTGAAGTGATTGGTCTGTTTGGGCCCCCATAAAACAAGCTACCAATGGGCATAAGGCAGATAACAGTATTGTTAATCCTCTCTACAGTTGGAATAGGTCATATTCCTTATCTGGTTCATCACCCTCATCAGTGTGTACATTTTCTTCACACAATATTGATTAATTCCCTGATGGAATTCATCATTACAGGTATTTTTTTTGACATAATTGGCAGTGAAGGTCTTCCTCATGGAAATTCCAATTCATTTGTATGAACATAATCATTTTGAGGTAGTAGCCTCCTATGCTGATTGCTGATAAGGTTCCTGGCTGTGCTGAAAATTCTTTCTGATTACACACTGGAGAGTGGACAACTTAATTAATGCAAAGCTAGTTTGTACAAGGGCCTCTGAATTGCCCTTTTTCTTTCCATTAGTCAAAGGGACTCTGTGAAATGCCTATTTCTATGGTGTCATGAAAATAATCCTCCTCCATCAGATGGAGTCACGGTAGTGGTGTCACTTATTGTCAACAATTCTTTTAGACCCAACCAGATGTCACAGTGTTGTGTTGCCTCATCTGCATGACCACTGTATCTTTTGGGAAAGCTGAGTTTTTCCTGGCAACTGCTGGAGCAACTGAAGGAGGAGATGTCGTTGTGTCATGTACCATTTGAGCTGGCAACTTGCTCACCAGGACCTCTTTGCATCTTTTAAGATCTGGGTCATTTGGAAAGAAAGTCACAACATATATCTTAAACTAGGATCAAGCACAGTCACCAAAATGCAATGATATGATTTCAAGATATTGGCAATCCTGGCAAAGCGAATAAAGGACTTGATTTACAAGTCCTACATAGTTAGCCAAATCGCTTTGTGTAAGCCCCTCTAATTTTTCCAGCTAATTTCCAAAAGCCTAATTAGGTGAATCACTTGACTCAAGCTAGCAGTGTCTGAACTCACTTCACAGGTGACTATTTCAAAGGGTTTGAGCACCTTGCACAAGACAGAAATCATTTTCCAATGTGCTGGACTAAGGAAAACTCCCTCTCCTCTTCCAATGTCATGGCTTGTTGTATAGCTGTGGATTGCTTTTTGCTGTTCATCCATCTGCAGAAGCATATAAAGGGTGGAATTCCACCTGGTTTCCACCTCTTGCTTCAGTTTGCACAAGGCAAACTCAACTGTTCTTGCAGCTACTGCAATCTCCTGCAAACTGTAGCTGAATAGCGAAAATGTCATGAAATTTTTCGGGGCACAGACAGCATCTCATCCACATATAGCAGTAATAAGTTTGTGCCACAAGATGGTCCTGGATATACAAATAAAAAGAAAAAAGATACTTATTCCTTTTTTAAGAGAAACTTAACACAGTCCCCTGTTTTGTAGGTTTTCAGGAAGTCATGGTGAACTCCATGTGGTACATAAGGAAAAACACATAATACAAAATAATCTCTTAAAACAATAATAAATATAAATTCAGTCCATAAAATTTCTGTTCAAAATGAAGATCTGGATGTATTCAATAAGTGCGTACCAAAACTCACATGCCAAGATGCGAGTATGTGCTTATCTGGGTATCTTTAACTTTCCAATAGATCCACTTAACAGGTGAAAAATGAGTGAAAGAAGGTACTCCGTACCTAACTTACATCCAGCATATGCTGTAGGTGCTCATAAAGGTTTCTTTGTATATATTCAGATTACCCATCAGCTTTTTATCACACAAGAATTCATCCTCATAATACAAAAGAGAGGAATAGTGTATGTAGCCAAAAGGTATCATTTATTACAAAAAAACAACAAAACACAACATAAACAATAAAATATGACAACCTTTTAAAATATGGCAGTAGAGTCCGGAATCTACTGTCTCCTTCAGTGTCAATCGTCCAACAGTATCATAGCAAGCCCTGTACCAATGCGTTTTGATCCCTCTGTGTGGATCTTTTTCAAGGTGTGTGGGGCTATGCTGTAATCAAATGCTTAATTACCCCTTTCAATAAATCAATTAGTCAGTCCTAGAAAAAAAACCTCCAAATGCATTTATCCATATGGTCTCATCAATGAAATAGCCAATGTTATATAGTCCACATTCCCGGGTTCCTCCTTCTATATAAGGTTGTATCTGGCAGTGATGTTTCTGGTGACCATGTTGCCAGAGTGACATCTGCTGCCTTCTGCTCCATCTCATACAACAGACACATGTCTAGCACACCTCCAGAACTGCCGCCTCCTGTTTCTGTGTGCCTCGGAAGTCAGAGAGCGTTGCACAGCCAGAGACCACCTGAAAAACCGGAAGTGATGTCCAAAGTCCACAATCAACTTCCGGTTAATAGCGGAGGAAATCAATAGTGGGTTTAGGTGTCCTAAGTGGAAGTTTCCATATTGAAGACCTATGGAACACCAGATTTGCCCATAAATAATAAATAAGTCTATAAATAATATATAAGACATAAATATAGCAGCATAGGATACCTATAGTATATATAATAATATGAAATAAATAAATGTAAAAACTTCTAAAAACATAAATCATGAATAAACACTATAAAATTCCCTTTTAAATAATAAAAGCCATAAATTGCATGTTTATAAAAACCATTTAATCTCAAAATCTTGATTGAGACCACTAGGAGCCAAGGTTTTATATTTATAGATCATCTTCATTTCTTCTTTGGCTATAACCGTTATATGATCATTGAATCTAACAGATCCTTTAATTAGTTTTAAGCCATAAAAATGTTTTATGTCATCTGTAGAACATTGATGTGTCGTTTTAAAATGACCTGACAAGGAGTGAGATTCTAACCCTTTTTTAATGTTACGGAGATGTTCTCCAAAACGAATTTTATGATTTCTCATGGTACGCCCTATATAAAATAGACCACAATGGCATTCAATGGCGTAATTTTAATTTTTTGAGTTACATGTAATAAAATCTGAGATCTCAAAAATTTGACCATTAATCTTAATAGTTGTGACCTTTTTCTCTTTCCCAAGTTTTTTAACATTTCTACAACCTAAGCATAATCCGCTACTATGAAAACCTTCCGATTTATGGATGGATAGGGGTTTGTCAGATTTCAAATGTGCAGTTCTGACTAATTTAGTCCTCCAGTTAGGTGTTTTTCTGTAGATATGGACTGGTTTAGGTAGAATAGTACTTCCAAAAATAGGATCTCTTTGTAAAATCGACCAGTGTTTTTTAAAAACCTTTTCAATTTCTCTATTTGTTGGGAATTAAAATCTGTGATAAAAGCCCACTGAAATTTATCATCCTTAGCTTTTCTAGGTTTAGTCATTAGTAATTCATTTCTGTCCATTTCAGCTGTTGTTTTAAGGATCTCTAAAACATTTTCTTCTTTGTAGCCACTCTCCAAAAAAGCCTCTTTCATCTTATTGGCATGCTCGTTAAAAACCTCCAACTTAGAACAGATCCTCCTTATTCTCTTGAACTGTGCCCCTGGTATGGAGGTGAGCCACTGAGAATGGTGACAGCTTCCAGCTTGTATATACGAGAGTGAGTCAGTGGGTTTTTGATAAGTTTTAGTTAAAACTTCCCTTCTTCCAAATACACCATGACATCTAAAAAGTTAATGCTTTCTGTTTGAATATCAAAAGTTAATTTGATATTATGGTCATTACCATTGAGTCTGGTACAGAAATTTTGTAAATGTGCTCTCTCCCCTTGCCAAATAAAAAATATATCATCGATATATCAACACCAGAGCACTAGGCTTGCCCCTTGTAGGTTATGGTTCCAGATATTTAAATCTTCCCACACTCCCATAAATATATTTGCATAGCTAGGGGCAAACCTATGCCCATAGCAGTTCCAACTTCTTGTAGATAAAAATCGTCTTTAAAAAGGAAATAATTACGTTTTAAAATAAATTTAATACCTTTCATTAAAAATTCCTGTAGCTCTCCATCAATATCTGAACTTTGTAATGTTAATTTTACATCCTCCATCCCTTGATCGTGATTAATTATGGTAAAGAGGGAACTTACATCTGCACTGACCATAATATAATTTTCTTTCCAGTGTAATTTCTAGATTTTATTTAGGAAATCTCTAGTGTCCTTGAGATGATATTTATTAAGCAACACCAGGGGTTATAAATAAAAATCGATGAACTCAGACAGATTTGCAGTAATAGAGCTTATTCCAGATACAATGGGTCTACCCGGGGGGTGAATTGGGTCTTTGTGAATTTTTGGTAATATGTAAACCACTGGGACTACAGGTTTTTCTATAGCCAAAAATTTGGATTCCATATTATTTAGAATCCCCTTTTCAGTATACAAATCTGCTAAAGATTTCAACTCCTTTAGGAAACTACTTGTAGGATCTTTCCTAAGTTTTTTATAAATATGAACATCATTAATTTGCCTTAACACCTCATTCTCATAGCCCTTGGTGTCCATCAAAACAATGCCACCCCCCTTATCTGCAGGCTTTATAATCAATTGTGTGTTTTTACTAAGTTCTGTAAGAGCCACTCTTTCACCATAATTCAAATTACATTTTCTTTTTTTGGAATTAGTTTCTATTAAATCCTCTAACACTTGTTTGGAGAATGCGTCAATAAAACTTCCCTTTACACGAGAAGGGAAAAATATTGATTTTGGATGAAATCTAGACTTAGAGTCAGGCTCGTTCACTTGGTCCGAATCTCCATTTTCTTTCATGAGAACATTTTTTTTATTGTTCATTTTCTTATGTACTTTTGTATATCCACGAAAAAGGCAAAATCATTAATTTTGACTGCAGGGGCATATTTCAAGCCTTTCTGGAGTACTGATTCCTCATAATGATTTAAAATATGTGAACACAAATTGAAAATCTTTACTTTCCCTTTAGGGGTACCACATAATTCTGAAATCGTCTCAGCTTTTTTTTGTTTTTTTTTTCCGTTTTTTATTCGGCCTCTGTTTTTTTAGACCACCCCGTTTACCCCATTTTTTATGATTGATAAAATCGTTTTTTTGCCACCCATCTGTCCCCTAAAAAACGCTTCTTATGTATTGGGGTGCGCAGGTTTGATATTGAGCCCGATCTTTTGTACTCAGGAGTAACAAGATTTTGGTCATCATATATTTCATTTTCAAAATTTTCAGTTCTCTTTTTCCACCAATTTTTGGTGTCCTTTCTCCTTTGGTATGTTCTATAATTTGGTGGTTGGTCATACCTATCTCTATTGTACATAAATCTTCTATTCTGTAATTGTGGTGTCCTTAAATTGTCTTTGCCCCCTCTATTAAAAGGGGTGGATTTAGAGATGGGGTATGGTATTTCATCTTATTTCTCTTCATGTTCTATATTTTTATTTGTATTTTCTGTTTCTCCATCTAGATTTATTTAATTTTTGTCTCTATTGAATTTTTTTAATTTCTTTTGTTTGAGATCTCTCTCAATTTTCATCACTTTTTGTTCTGTCTATAAGTTCCTTACAATCTAATGAGTGGACAAATGGCTGAACAAGCAATTTGTTAGTTTCTATACTAATTTCAAGCTCTTTAAATTCAACTTTCCTTTCTTCAACGATAAGATTCATTAGGGAAAATGAACAACTTTTAATAATAATGTCCCATTTACTTTTAAATGATTCTGAACTTGAAGAAAATGACATTTTTTTTCTCTATTTTGAGGCCTCTAGGGATAATCTGGTGGGCTAGATATTTTTCAAGTGTTGCTATCTCCCACCAGACATAGCACTCCCTAATTAAATCTCTTTCTAATTCGTTCATTATGGTGTCAAGATCATCATCTTGTATTTCTACTTTATCTGAATTCTCCTCAAACAGACTGTCAAAGCAATTAATTCTAGATTCTCTAAATGAGAACATAATGAAAAAAATAGAGAAAATTTGCAGCAACTAGAAAATAGCACTCCAGTGAGAAAATGAAGACAATGTAAAAAGAAAAAAAGGCTATATGTTGTTGCACAAAAACCTGCAGCCCCTGTATGCACAAAGAAAAAAAGAGTCTCACTAAACTCTTAACAAGTAATATAGCAGTAATAAGTTTGTGCCACAAGATGGCGCTGGATATACAAATAAAAGAAAAAGAAAAAAGATACTTATTCCTTTTTCAAGAAAAACTTAACACAGTCCCCTGTTTTGTAGCCATGCGGTACATAAGGAAAAACACATAATACAAAAGAATCTCTTAAAACAATAATAAATATAAATTGAGTCCATAAAATTTATTTGCAAAATGAAGATCTGGATGTATTCAATAAGTGCATACCAAAACTCTCATGCCAAGATGCGAGTATGTGCTTATCTGGGTATCTTTAACTTTCCAATAGGTCCACTTAACAGGTGAAAAATGAGTGAAAGAAGGTACTCCATACCATCTCCTGCACACCCTTGTCATTTTTTGAAAAACACTGTACCACCAAGTTTATTTTGTGAGCAAAACATGGGACATTTTGGAATTCATCCAGCTGTAATTCTCTCACAATACTGTTATGCCTCTTAGTAAAGCTGGTGATTCCATTTGTTAAATACTGCTACTGCTGCTAATTACAAATCACCCACCCAGTGGGCTGTCACAGTCATGTAATCTTTAATTTGCCCACTATCGCTTGTACACAGATCTATGGTTAGGTGGACAGTGGGTACATTGGCATTTTGTAGGCCAATAATTAGTTTTTTTTAACACCCTGGATTTTTGGGTAAAATGTAACCAAAATGGAACTTGGTACCAGGAACACAGGACCTCAATCAACTGTGTGAAACCCACTTCATTAATGACAGATATTGGATGCAGATCTAATACTAGCATAGTCGTGATGGTATCAATGATCCACTGTGTGACTGGGTGAGAGCTGTCATACTTGCTT
Organism: Taudactylus pleione; assembly: GCA_031769625.1. Classification (NCBI taxonomy): domain Eukaryota; kingdom Metazoa; phylum Chordata; class Amphibia; order Anura; family Myobatrachidae; genus Taudactylus; species Taudactylus pleione. The sequence goes on along the minus strand of JAUIMM010000562.1, from coordinate 497,348 downwards.
CCCCATGCAAAAGATTGTTTCACATTCAATTGTTTTTTTCAAATAGTAGACTTCTTGGTCTCCTTCCCCATCAGCAGCAGGCCTTTCTGAAAGGATTCTTCTAAGAAATCCTGTATAGGGGAGTAGTCATATAGCCCTAACAAATTGGATGCAGGACTCCCTCCGATCATTACTGTAGATATTGAGCATGAAGGTGTTGGCAGTAGGTGCTGGGATATAGTTGGACTGCTTGTTGTTATTATTTTAGCACCAGTTTCTGATGTTGTCAAAAACTATTCATGAGTTCACTGCAAATGACATAACAGGGAGGAGTTTCCTAGATGGTTAACGTCCCTACCTCTACTTACCATGGTTTTACAAATGCTACAGATGGCTTGAAAATTGTTGTCAGGATTTGGGTAAAAATAAATCTACACATTAGAAGTGCATTTGTTGGTCCTATACCCTGGCATGACAATGGCCTTCCTGTTATCATGGCCAAGAGCTGCTTCCATTGGTGCCTGACTTACACAAACAACATCCACATCCTCAACATCCTCATTAGTGCTGGTGTCAGCTACACAAATATCTCTCTCATTCTCTTGCACTTCCTCAGTAGCATTCTCAATTTCTATGATACAGCTATATTTGTGGCGCTCAACCCCACATTTGCAGAGGGAGAATAAATGGTTGAAGGCAGCATCTCTTTAAGTACAACAGTATCACAATTGCCAAGCTCACACATCGTACTTAGACTATCCTCTGGGATTTGAGACATTTCTATTTCTGAATGCAGTTTGTTCTACTGCCTTAGTGGATTTAATATTTTTTACACCTCTTCTACACTCTGAGTAAAAAGGTCTAGCATCATCATGAAAGGCAGAGAAAGATGCCTCACTGACACTTGCAGAACCACCACTAATAAGTAAAGGCCAAGGCCTCGGTTTTTTCCATGCCACTGCGTGTTATGTATGGAATGTTGGCAATTTTATGTTTTTCTTCACCACACTTTCCCTGTAATAGATGTTTTTTTTCCTTAGCACTGTATATAGTTTTTTTTTATTTTAGATGACTTGACTTAGACCCTCTATGCCCTTAAGCATCAGCCTTAGTAGATGACATTGAAGAACTAGCATTCATCATGACTAGTGGCAGCAGCTGCAGAAAAGATATTTGGTTGCTCTTCTCTAATCTGATCATTATCCATTTTTCAATTTGCAGATCACTGCGAGGATTCACAGGATTTATATATGCATGTGAACAAGCACACTAGGGTAAGGCACACCAAAAAGTACAATATAACAGTAGTATTTATCTGTATATATATTAGAGATGTGCATCAACTCCCGTATTTTTGTTTTTGGTTTGGATCTGTATCTCCTCCTGTTTTGGATCTGGATTCGTTTTGCCAAAACCACCCTTGCATGTTTTGTTTTTTGGTTTTAGGATTCTCACAAAGAGCCTTATCTAATACTCGTGAGAATGTCTTTATAATTAGATTGCAAGAAAGATTGACGAGATGTGCACCAACCCCCATTTTTGGTTTTGGATATGTATCTCCTCTGTTTTTTTGGATCTGGATTGGTTTTGCTAAAACCGCCCTTTGTGTGTTTTGTTTTAGGCTTTAGATCTGTATTTTTTCTAAAAAAAAATCATAAAAAACAGCTAAATTCACATAATTTGGGCCTGTTTTTGTTCCTACTGTATTATTAACCTCTATAACATTAATTTCCACTTGTTTCCAGTCAATTTTAACCACCTCACAGATCACAATATTGTTTTCATCCAGTTTAAGCCCAAACTTTGCACCAAGCTAACTGGCTGACTAAGCTATGCATCAGCAGTGGGCGACACAAACACATGGTGGTTCAACTTTCAACATGGCACATCAGAAAAACAAATGTTTTTAATAGGGAACTGGAGTATGTATGTAGTTGAAGGAAGGGACATGAAGTATTTATTGGTATTAAATGTAATTTTTTTATTCCGAAGTAAATTTATCAGGAAAAGGAAGAGGGGAGGCATTTACAAAAAATATTTTACTCATTCACATCAGTCCTTGCCCTAGAAGAATCCATGAGCGCCATGCCTGCTGTTGCTGCTGGGTGTGAATTTTTATCCCAGAAGGGGACAAAGAAGACTATAAGTAGTGCTTTCCAAAAGAATTGACTGTTAAATAATACTTTGCAAAGATTCCACTTGAAAAGCATTTCCCAACCTGTACAGGGACACTGCCATTGTACCCACTGTCCACTTAACCAGCACAGATAGACAAGTGGAACAGAGCAAATGCAATATTTCAGATATAAGGTTAAAGTCTTACGTTGTTTCTTTCTTGAGAATTCTTGAGCACCATGCCTGCTGCTGATAATGGATTTTCATCCCAGAAGGAATGAATAAGATGTTTCTTCTTCATAATGGACACAGATCTGAAGAGATGTAAAGAGCAGTTTATAATTAAATTGTCAACTCAAGCAGCACGTGATGCAGTGATGGCTTTTCCAGCAAGTGCATCTGCTAAGAATAAACTAAACTTTCAAAACACCCACGGGTAATGCAGAATAGTCAACACAACCAAGTTTTGACATCTGTCAGAATTGCCTACAATTAATGACACCTCTACCGTGACTCCATCTGATACAATCACCATTCAAAGAATAAAAAAGTGATATAGTGGTGCGCCCTTTAACCAGGGATCATAAATGGATTATTAGCAGCTGACATAAAGGGATACTGCCAAAACCCCTTAAGAAAAGCAAATGGACAAGGAATAAATGTCAGCGCTTATAACTCTTATGGTTATAAGCACAGACATTTATTTCTTGACCATTCAAAGAATTGTTGAGGATGATTTAAACATTTTTAATGATAGCATCCAAATAGGCATGTCAGACAGTCCATTTGACTACTGGCAGGAAAAAAAGGTAATTTGGAGGCCCTTGCACAAATTGACTTTGCTTTACTTGAGCTACCCACCCTCCAGTGTGTACTCAGAAAGAGTTTTCAGGACAACTGGGAACCTTGTCAGTGATCGGCCTATGAGGCTACTTCCCCAAAATGTAATTAAGTAAAAGAAATACAGAGGCACCTATAATGGTGGATTCTAGCGGGGGACAAATTAATATTGTGTGAATAAGAGGATGTACACACTGAAGAGGATGATGATGACAATGACGATATCTGATGGATGCGCAGTAGATGACATGACAGGGTGGAGGTTCCTAGATGGTTAAGGTCCTTATCTCAATTCTCTACTAATTTTGGCTTTACAAATGGTACTGATGCCTTCACAACTGTTGTCAGAATTTGGGATAAAATAATTCCACACCAAAGATGTGGATTTTCTGGTCTTATGCCTATGTGTCACCCCAGCCTATAACCCAGTTTATATAGTTATCCCAGCCTATACCACCACCCCAGAATATACCAACACCCAAGCCTATATCATCATCCCATCCTGTGTAGTGTATAAATCACAGCTGTGCTCCCTGTTAGATTGGGGATTCATTGTCCACTTTATTGGATGTGAGCTCCATTTTAGTTCATATCACCACAACCTTTATACATATTCTGACCTGGGCTACAGGAGGAGCAGCTACACACTGGAATATGGTTTCATGGAGTTGCGCCTCTGACTCACTGAAATTCAGGTAGAAGGGCCATGGGTAGGGAGCAGGGCCACTACAAACAGAGAACGCAGTATTAGCTGCTTTACTCATTTTTTTAAACCATATCCTCTATTTTCACCATTTGAAAATATGTTTATGTGAATCTCAGCTGAGGTGTTTGTGATGTCATTATGTTTAATATATTATGCACATTATTTAGCACTTTGTTGTGGTCTTGTAGTTGGCATGTAGACAAATAATTTATTCTTGATTGAGGAAAGAAGTGAAAAGTTGCTTTTTTTATTACTAACTTTGTGCAATTAAATTGTAAAATTGTGAAGTTTCCACTTGGTGTGACAATTTTTTTTTCAAATACACTGTGTTTTTCACTTACAGTGTGACAATATTTTTTATGAATACACTGCATTTTCCATTTACAGTGTGACAATATTTTTTAATATAACACTGTGTTTCCACTAACAGTGTCAATATATTTTACCAATACACTGCGTTTCCACTAACAGTGTCAATATTTTTTACGAATACACTATGTTTTCCACTAGCAGTTTCACAATATTTTTTACAAATACACTGCATTTTCCACTTACAGTGTGACAATATTTTTTCGGAATACACTGCGTTTCCCACTTACAGTGTGACAATATTTTTTCGGAATACACTGCGTTTCCCACTTACAGTGTGACAATATTTTTTACGAATACACTGCGTTTTCCACTTACAGTGTGACAATATTTTTTATGAATACACTGCATTTTCCACTTATTGTGACAATATTTTTACAAATACACTGTGTTTTCCACTTAGAGTGTGACAATATTTTTTCCGAAAACACTGTGTTTTCCACTTACAGTGTGACAGTATTTTTTCCGAATATACTGCGTTTCCCACTTACAGTGTGACAATATTTTTAAAAATACAATGCGTTTCCACTTAGTTTTACAATATTTTTTCTGAATACACTGTGTTTTACACTTACAGTGTGACATTATTTTTTATGAATACACGCCGTTTCTACTAACAGTGTGAAGTTTCCACTTACAGTGTTACAATTTTTTTTTTCGGATACACTGTGTTTTTCACTTACAGTGTGACAACATTTTTTATGAATACACAGCGTTTTCCACTTATAGTGTGACAATGCCCTAAAGCATCAGCGTTAGTAGATGACATTGAAGAACTAGCGTTCATCATGACTAATGGCAGCAGCTGCAGAAAAGATATTTGGTTGCTCTTCTCTAATCTGATCATTATCCATTTTTCAATTTGCAGATCATTGCGAGGATTCACAGGATTTATATATGCATGTGAACAAGCACACTAGGGTAAGGCACACCAAAAAGTACAATATAACAGTAGTATTTATCTGTATATATATTAGAGATGTGCATCAACTCCCGTATTTTTGTTTTTGGTTTGGATCTGTATCTCCTCCTGTTTTGGATCTGGATTCGTTTTGCCAAAACCACCCTTGCATGTTTTGTTTTTTGGTTTTAGGATTCTCACAAAGAGCCTTATCTAATACTCGTGAGAATGTCTTTATAATTAGATTGCAAGAAAGATTGACGAGATGTGCACCAACCCCCATTTTTGGTTTTGGATATGTATCTCCTCTGTTTTTTTGGATCTGGATTGGTTTTGCTAAAACCGCCCTTTGTGTGTTTTGTTTTAGGCTTTAGATCTGTATTTTTTCTAAAAAAAAATCATAAAAAACAGCTAAATTCACATAATTTGGGCCTGTTTTTGTTCCTACTGTATTATTAACCTCTATAACATTAATTTCCACTTGTTTCCAGTCAATTTTAACCACCTCACAGATCACAATATTGTTTTCATCCAGTTTAAGCCCAAACTTTGCACCAAGCTAACTGGCTGACTAAGCTATGCATCAGCAGTGGGCGACACAAACACATGGTGGTTCAACTTTCAACATGGCACATCAGAAAAACAAATGTTTTTAATAGGGAACTGGAGTATGTATGTAGTTGAAGGAAGGGACATGAAGTATTTATTGGTATTAAATGTAATTTTTTTATTCCGAAGTAAATTTATCAGGAAAAGGAAGAGGGGAGGCATTTACAAAAAATATTTTACTCATTCACATCAGTCCTTGCCCTAGAAGAATCCATGAGCGCCATGCCTGCTGTTGCTGCTGGGTGTGAATTTTTATCCCAGAAGGGGACAAAGAAGACTATAAGTAGTGCTTTCCAAAAGAATTGACTGTTAAATAATACTTTGCAAAGATTCCACTTGAAAAGCATTTCCCAACCTGTACAGGGACACTGCCATTGTACCCACTGTCCACTTAACCAGCACAGATAGACAAGTGGAACAGAGCAAATGCAATATTTCAGATATAAGGTTAAAGTCTTACGTTGTTTCTTTCTTGAGAATTCTTGAGCACCATGCCTGCTGCTGATAATGGATTTTCATCCCAGAAGGAATGAATAAGATGTTTCTTCTTCATAATGGACACAGATCTGAAGAGATGTAAAGAGCAGCATATCCAACAGCTCATGTAGTGGTGGGCATGCCCCCAGCATAACAAAAATGGGGGGAGTGGCTTATGGGAATTTCCCATAAGGCCACACTCCTTGTCACTTGGCCACACCTACTTTTTCGGGCGCACATAGGGACACTTTTAGACTTTTATCCAGGGCCACTTTAAATTCCCAATCTGCCCCTGAGTACAGCCACTTATGAGTCTGGACACAGCACAGCCTATACTGCATTGTACAGTGCAGCATACAGCAGTGTGCCTACCCTGTACACATTGACTAAGAGCAGCACAGCCAATTGTGAGTCTGGACACAGACAGCCTATACAGCAGAGTACAGCACAGCATACAGCAGCGTGCCTGACAGGGAAATGGCGCCGAGTCCTGGCCGAGGTACCTTATATAGAATACAAATCCCACAAAATTCTGACATTGTAAGGATGACGTTTTGCCTTGAAGTGGTATCTGAGTCAGATGGAAAGGCCCGAGATGCAGCTTGGATTGACTCAGATGTCGGAAGTTCAGGCGGGTTCGGATTGCATGTAATCCGAACCGCTCATCTCTACTAGTAATAATAAAAGATGGAGACTACATGTAGGAGAAGAGATACACAGAGTGTCCGCTGAAGTATATTAGTACATTGCATGAGTTACAATATTACTTACTACATTGCTTTATATGATGTCTGTTTCTAATCTGCAGTATACAATTCTTGCTAATACTTGTCGGCTGTTCTGCTGTTGATAACTATACTTTATTATAATATATGCAGTGCTCGAAGTGGGAATTTAGAGGTGGGGGTATGGCGAATGAATCTCTTCCCTCCCCTTGGGCCCCTTCTTCCATATCACCCCATTGTACGTCTCACCCCCCCACTCTCTCTGCCTGCTCCCCTCTCTCACACCCTGCCCTTCTCACTAATTCCCTCTCTGTCACCCCCTACAATACTAACTGCCTGCCTCCCTCTGTCTGCCCCTCTCTCTATTCCCTCTCACATCCTCCCCGCTCTATTCCCTCTCACTACTTACCTCTGTCCTGCGCTCAGTGCACTGCTGGAACAGAGCTGCCAGGACTCAGGATCACCAGGTCCCACGTTGCTGGTGCAGTTGTGCGAGCCAATGAGAAGCTACCACTTGGCAGCTTCTCATTGGCTGGCGGCCGCGAGCCCTGTGATTGGCTGGCTGCCGCGAGCCCTGTGATTGGCATGGCGGCTGCGAGCCCCATGATTGGCTTGCAGCCATGAGCCTTGCGATTGGCTGGTGGCCAGTGTGTGCTGACTGTAGCCGGGACAGGATGCTTTGTCCCGGCTACATGCCAGCGTGTCCGCTGCCGCCGATCGAGATGTGTCCCCTGTGGGACACATCTCTACACATTTCCGCTGCTGTTCCAGCGCTGGGATGCCATACTGCATCCCAGCGCTGGTGCATTCTTTTCTGTGGCTAAAATGAAGTGGGGTCAGGAAGTGGCGGTATGTCATACCGCCGTATACCGCCCCACTTCGACCACTGAATCTATGTTTAGAAAAGTAAATGAAAATTACAGTGACAATTATAACATTATGTATGTCATGAATCAGGGTTTTGTTTGTGGGCACAAGAATTGGGACCACTGGGCTTTATGGATATGACTGATATGAGTGATGACTGTGTAGTGGTGCTTAACTATCAGGGGCTGGCTGGCAACTTTTAGCCTGGGGGGCAAATGCATGCAGGCAGTCCTGGCAGAGGAGTAGCGTGTAGCCAGGTTGCCCGAAGAATGTGCATGCTACGGCGCCCCCCCCCTCAAGTGTTCCAGGGAGGAGGTGGGTCCATATGGACCATATGTAAAGTAGAAATAGTGATTAGGGGCAGCCCTGTCGTGGTGCCCAAATGCAGTGCCCCCCTGTGCCCAAGGAGAGGACCCCCTTATGCAGGCCTCCAGTAGTGCCCCCAGTAGTGATCTGCCCTATTCAGTGCCCCTTATACAGTTCCCCCAGCAGGGCCCCCCCTGTGCAGTACCCTTTGTGCCCCCAGTAGTAGGCCCCTTATATAGTGCCCCAAGTAGTGGTACCTCCTATGCAGTGCCCCTTATATATTGCCCCCAGTAGCAGTCCACCCCCCATGCAGTGCCACCAATAGTGGTAACCCTTATGCAGTGCCCCTTAAATAGTGGCCGCATCTGTAGTCTCCCCCTATGCAGTATCCCCAGTATTGCCCTTTTTATAGAGCCACCATCAGTGGTCTGTCGATGCAGTGCCCCCAGTGGTAGTCCCCTCCCCCCTATGTAGTGCTCCTAGTAGTAGTCCCTTCCCTCCTATGCAGTGCCCCTAGTAGTTGTCCCCTCCCCTTGTAGTGCCTAGTAGTAGTAGTCCCCCCTTGTAGTGCCCCCAGTAGTAGTGCCCCCTTGTAGTAGTAGTACCCCCCCTTGTAGTACCCCCAGTAGTAGTCCCCCCCTTGAAGTGTTCCCAGTAACAATCCCCAGTAGTGTTCTCCACCTTGCAGTGCTGCCAGTAGTGGTCCCCTCTTGTAGTGCCCCCCCTGTAGTCTCCCCCCCTTGTAGTGCCCCCCGTAGTGATCTCCCCCTTGTAGTGCCCCCAGTAGTGGTCTCCCTCTTGTAGTTCCCCCAGTAGTGGTCTCCCTCTTGTAGTGCCCCCAGTAGTGGTCTCCCTCTTGTAGTGCCTACAGTAGTAGTCCCTCCCTCTTGTAGTGCTCCCAGTAGTGGTTCCCGCTTTGTAGTGCCCCCTGCAGTAGTAGTCCCCCCCTTGTAGTGCCCCCAGTAGTAGTAGTCCCCCCTTGTATTGCCCCCAGTAGTAGTAGCCTCCCCCCTTGCAGTGCCTCTAGTAGTGGTTCCCACCTTATAGTGCCCCCAGTAGTAGTAGTTCCCCCCTTGTATTGCCCCTTGTAGTAGTAGTCCCCCCCTTGTAGTGCCCCCAGTAGTAGTAGTCCCCCCCTTGTAGTGCCCCCAGTAGTAGTAGTTCTCCCCCTTGTAGTGCCCCAGTAGTAGTAGTAGTCCCCCCCTTGTAGTGCCCCCGGTAGTCGTCTCCCCCTTGTAGTGTCTGCCCCTCTCCCAGTAAACACACGTAATGAAAAAAAACAAAAACACTTACCTGAATCCCCGCTCCCGCCGTCGCCATCCACTCCTCCATCTGACCTTCCCGGGCCGGGCCGCTCTGCATTATAGGAGAGACGTCATATGACATCATGACGCTTCTCCCATTACCGACTGCAGGAGCCGGAAGATGGAGCGGCTGCTGCAGTGGTGCAGCAGCAGCTAATGAGAGTCTGTCAGACTCTCATTGGCTGCTGATCAAAACAAACACACAGCTGGCGAAGCCGACAGCTGTTTGTTTGTCACTTGTGTAGCGCTGACTGAACTCCGTCTGGTCAGCGCTACACACACGGTGCAGTCTGTGTCACAATGATACAGACTGCCCACGGCCCGCCTGATGCTGCAGCCCGGGGGGCACATGGCACCTTGCCCCCCAGCCCAGCCCACCACTGTTCACTATAAACAGTAGCAACGTTGCTTATTAGTATGACTGAACTGGATTCGAAAGGTGACTGGACTGGTTACAGTATACTAGAGACCAGACTGGGACCTGCTAGGCTTGGATGCTGGACTCGGACTGACTAATGTACACAGGACTGGATGGGGACTGGTAGGTTCAATGGATGCTGGCTTGGGACCAGCTAATGCACACTGGACCTGACTGCTGGACAATCAGAATGGAACTGCAATGCTGGAGAACCGGAATGCTGGGACACCCTGGAATGGCACCTGATTGCTGGAACACCGGAATGGGACCGGATTGCTGGAACACTGAATTGGGACCGGGTTGCTGAAACACTGAATTGGGACGGAATACTGGGACACCGGAATGGCACCTGATTGCTGGAACACCGGAATGGCACCTGATTGATGGAACACCGGAATGGGACCGGATTGCTGAAACACTGAATTGGGACCGGAATGCTGGATAACAGGAATTGGATAGGAATGCAGTAGAACCAGAGTCAGTAATTACCAAGTAAAGTATCTAAAGACTATAAGTCTGATGATATATAAGCACCTGTTCTTTCAGGAATATTTGGCATGGTTTGGTAAGGGTTAATGTTTGTTGCTAGCAGAGTGAAGTAATATGTCAGTCAGGGTTCTTTGGCCTATCAGTTTAGTTAATGGGAGGGGCTTTAGTTAGGCATATAAATAGGCAGTTCAAAAGGCATTCTCCCTCTTTCCAGTTTTGGATCCTCCCAGGAGAGTTTTCCTGGCTGAGTATTCCCCAGAGTTTTCTGGAAATTTCTATTGACCTTACTGTATATCCCTGTTTCTAACTCTTTTTCTTCACCTTTACCTCATCTTTCCCTCAGCAACCTGCCATAATCTCTACCCCCTTTTATATTCCTGTCACAGCTTCAACTGTATTTACCCCCATTGCCATTATACCCCGTCTATGCCACTCCGCCCCTCTCCCCATCATTTAGTTGAATCCTTGGCCTGGGCTGACTAATGGAAACCAATGAACCAGTGAAAGGGCACCCCTGGCTGTGGCATCAGTCCCCTGTTAGAAAGGGCCCAGAGCTGGTTTTAAATATACGGGGAACCTCACGTCATTTTTTTTCTCTGTATATTTAAAACCAGCTCTGTGCCTTCTGCCTTGTGCTGGTTCTTAAAATACAGTGAAACCCTATGCATTTTTTTCATTGTATTTTTAAGAACCTGGACAGGCTGGCTGGCCTGGGGCTGGTTAGTGTTTTCGGGGGGGTCCTCACGTCATTTTTTTAAAAAAATTATCCCTATTTTTTACAGGTACAAAAAAAACATACACAAATCACAATGATTTGTGTATGTTTCTGATCACCTCGCAGCTCAGGGGGTTGAGAGTTTGAAAAGTAATTTTGACAAAGAGTTTGCTCCTATCTCACCCGAGCTTGTCATCACGATTTTTGGTAAATTTGAAAGATGTATGTTTTAGGTGAAAAGTACTTGCGATTTGCCCCGATGGTGAGTTGATTCGAGATTGCTATCTCACCTGAGTTTTACGAGTGGGATGATTGAAATCTCTCTCTAACTCACCCGACTTTTGCCTTTAGTAAATTTGCAAGCAGGGAAAAAATCAATAAATTACCCGAGATGGTCATCTCGACCTATCTCGAATCTTAGTAAATTTACTCCTCGGCCTCCTTTAGAATCTGGCACGTGCAAGAAACAGCCCTTTCCTGCCCGTCCCGGATTCCCCAATACCGGGAAAATGCTAAGTGTTTAACAATGCCCAGTGCAATAGAGGGTCAAACTGCAGATACAGGCATACCTGCATGCTTTGTGGAGGAAGTCATCCCGCAAAGGAGTGTAATTGTTCCAGCAGTTCATCAGTTGGCCGTGGCGAACAGAGGGGAAGTGCTAAATAAGGCTCATTCTCCAGTTAATTCGCAAGTTATTAAAGGTTGGCTGGATCATTATCCTCTAAATGAGGAAGCAGTATTTTTGTTAAATGGTTTCTGAGAGGGTTTTTGGAGAGGGTTTTTGTTTGCCTTTAGCTCGTGAAGTTCATCTTGTGGTGAAGCAGAATTTAAAGTCAGCAAGGGAATTGCCTGAGGTGGTTAGGTCCAAAGTTATGAGTAAAGTAAGTTTAGGCCGCATGTGTTGGCCATTCACTTCACTGCCACTACAAAGTTTGTGCGTTTCTCCTTTAGGTGTAGTTCCAAAAAAGGACCTGGGTAAATTTAGGTTGATACAGCATTTATCGTACCCAGAAGGAGATTCGGTGAACGATGCATTAGGTCCTTTGGATTGTTTGGTTGTTTATCAGTCCTTTGTGCAGGCTTTGGGTATAGTACTGGACTTTGAGAGGGGAGTTTATTGGCCAAGGTGGACATTGAATTGGCTTTTAGGCTGCTGCCTCTTCATCCTGAATCTTTTAAGTATATAGGTTTTCAAGTTGAAAGCCTTTATTTCGTGGACAAATGTTTACCTATGGGTTACTCAATTTCCTGTTCCATGTTTTAGTTCATTTTTGCAGTGGTGTGTTCAGGCTATTATGCAGCAATTAGGCATAGCGCATTACCTAGATGATTTTTTTTATTGGTTGGGCAGGCTGATAGTGCAGTTTCTAAAGAATTGTTATTTTCGGTGCAAGCCCTTTTTTTCTGTTATGGGTGTGCCAATTGTTAAAGACAAGACTGAAAGACCCTCGACTTGTTTATCCTATTTACAGGAGGTGTTGAAATCGATACCTCATTAGGTTTATGTAGATTGCCGATAAAGTCCGTCGCTTGGAAGAGTTGATAGGTATTTTGCTTTTAGCAAAAAAAGTTACTTTTAAGCAAATGCAATCTCTGTTGGGTTTACTACATTTTACTTGTAGAGTTATTCCGTCAGGAAAAGTTTTTTGTCGTCAGTTGGAAATCGCTACAGCTGGGGTGAAGAAGGTACATCTTTTGATTTGCGTTTCTACTTGAAAGAGGATTTATTCATTTGGAAGGAATTCATTAACAAGTTTTTAGGATCTGGTTGCCCCGTCAGTAGTGAATTCTGAGCTGCAATTGTTAATGGATGCTTCAGGTTTCATAGGTTTTGGAGCATTTTTTGAGGGAGAATGGTGTGCGGAGGCATGGTCTGAGCAGTGGAGGGCTTGGGGTTTTACTGCCAACATGCTGTTGTTGGAGCTTTTTCCGATCGTGGTGGCAGTTGAACTTTGGGCGATCAGACTTAGTAATCGCAGGATTATTTTCTGGTGTAATAACTTAGTTGTTGTGCATTACATCAATAACCAGAGGTCTGACTCAGTACCAGCGTTGTTGTTGTTGCGGCATTTAACTTTGCAATGTATGCGGGAGAAAATTGATTTTTAGACTAGGCATGTTCCAGGCATTGTTAACGAGATAGTGGATGCTTTATCACGTTTTCAGTGGGAAAGGTTCAGGTTGCTGATGCCTAATGCTAGTCTGGTAGGTTTAACCTGTCCTGTGCATGTATGGCAGGTAATCAAGCCAGAATTGAGAGACTTGCTCTGATGGCATTGGCCCGAGCATGCTGAAGGCTTATTTGGCAGCTTGGAGTGATTGGCAGGGTTTCCTCGCATCAGGAGAATGGGGAGGTAAGATGGTAGATGACTGTATGTTAAATTACGTTTGGCAGTGTCATGAGTCAGGGCATTCTAAAGCCTCAATGTCTATGGCTCTAGCTGGCATTTGTTTCTTTGCCCGGCAGCATGGCTTGGTTGACCCAACTACTTTCAAAAGTTCTCCAGGTTTGGGCAAGGGAGCAGGCAGGGCAAGGTGACACCAGCAGGCCCATAGGCGTCTTTATAATGGGTGAAAGGTATGCTGTGCACACGGGCCCCTAATTCCAGGGGGGCCCACACCACACACCGTCCTCCTGTAGGTAATCATACTTACCTCTCCGCTGATTCCTGAAGTGCTGCTCCACAGTGCCGGACTGGTGCTACAAAGCAGCAAACAATCACTGAGAAAATGGTGGCGGGCATTTTCCCAGTAATCTGCGCATGCGCAGAAAAGATGTCCCCGGGAAAGTAGGTGCAGGCGCCATTTTCTCGGAGACCCGTGCATGCGCTGTAGATTCTGGCATGAAGCCAGAATCACCAGCGCTCAGTGCCACGCTGAGCCGCCGAGAGAGAGGAGGGGGCCAAAATGGAGGCTGTACATGGGCCCCATCGTCTCTTAAAATGCCCCTGCGCAGGCCTATTGATTTGGAGCTCTTAAAAAATCATATTATTGCTGTCTCAGGGGTGGCACTAGATGAGTATGAGGCTGTTATTTTTAGTTTAGCTTTTTCTCTAGCATTTTTTGGAGTCTTTAGGATAAGTGAGTTAGTGGCATCAAGCAGAACTTCAAAGTCATCTGGCTTGTTATTTAATTACATGATTGTTAAACAAGAGGTAGTTTTATGTAGAATTCACAAATCTAAAACAGATCAATTAGCCAGGGATAAGTGGATTTTAATTAAGAAGAACTTGGATTTAGACATTTGTATGGTGGCACTGGCTGAGGGTTTTGCTAAGGTGCATCTGAAAGGAGGAAAGGAGGAGACCAATGGCAGATTCATGCAAACTTTTTGCCTCTGTCCGGGTTTCAATTCAATAGCGTTCTAGATAAGTGTTTGGTTGCATTAGGTTTACCGTTAAAGCTCTATAACACGCGCTTCTTTAGAATTGGTGCGGCTACTAGCGCAGCGGCAGCAGGTTTTTCCATTGATGCGGTAAAGCAATTAGGCAATTGGAAGTCTTCAGCTTACAAGCATTATTTGCATGGGGATAAGCCTCCATCCTAGTTGCGCTCCTTGTAAGTGTGTTGGGAAACCTTGTGGCCTAATGCCTGCCACCACTTTGGGGGTATGAAGTTCTTTTCAGTTTTGCCCTCCAGGAGGTTTTCTGTTTTTCACCTTCATTCTGCGTCGCCCAACTCACCTAGTTTCCCCCTCCTTGGCTAGGTTTCCTTTAAGCAAGTTACTGTTTAAGTTGAATTAAAATACAGTATTACTTATGGTTTCAACACCTTTCATTTTCAGGTTCGAGAATAGGGATAGTCGGGTGTGGTTTGTGGGCCATTCTTATATTCACTGGGCAAGTGTTCACCCTTTAGCTTCTGAGGCACAATTTAGTTTGAAGGTAAAATAAGTTTGTAGGTTAGGCTTTCGGGGTATGAGGTGGTCAGGTTTGCTGGATACACTGTGGGCTTCTAAGGCTAAGTTCGGCCTCCCAGTCTGGGTGGTTATTCACTTAGGGGGAAATGATTTAGGTACTTGCAAAGGCATTGAACTGATCCATGTCATTAAAAGAGACTTGCAAGTTTTGGAGGTACATTGGCCTAGTGTTAAGGTGGCTTGGTCAGAGATAGTTCCTCGTCACTTTTGGAGAGGTGCACAAGGGGGAGCGGCAATGGACAGGGTCCGTAGGAAAGTTAATGCAACTATTTCTAGGCTGGTGGTGTCTATGGGTGGGCGTGTTATTAAGCACCCCCAATTGATATTTGAGGAAGTAAGTATTTTTATTAAAGATCCATGCTCTTTTCTGGTTTAGACATGCTTTATGGTGGCAGGCCGGCCTCTGTGAGATGGCTGTGATGGAAAGCAGCGCTCCTCGGTGGGCTATTTGGGTGCAAGAGTGGTTTGTGCCATTTCCCCTCTGAGAGCGGTGCGTTGGTCACTACCTCAGGGGGGGACCTGGTCTCCATCTTATGGAGGGGCTATTGCTAGGCCAATTGGGGGGAGGTGGTACTGCCTAACCCAGTTTGCACTAGGGGAGGGGATCCGCCCCGACATTATTCAAATCTATATGTTGGGCTGTGGCAGAGGTAGTGCTGCCTTTTTCTGCCACTATAATAATAATTAGTTCTGATTTGATCAATAAATTCATTGGCTGCGACCCCTTTAATCCAATTTACTGTCTCAGTGTCATTATTTCTAGTGTTCAGGTTTAGTATCAAGGTGTATTAATTAAACCAATAGGTGACTTAACAACAAATCATAGGAGAAGAAAGACTCTTGTGTGGTGCACTCTTATCTTCAACTATACAAAATTATTAGTAAAACATAACTTTTATTAGATTAGCATAAAATGTGTGCCTTACACAAAATGTATAAATATCAGATAAAAGGCCATTGCCCCACAATTCCTGTTGTGATAGTACTCAGAAAAATAGGTGGTCAGTCCACAGACTCACCAAAAATAGGATTATAGAAAACTTCATAGATAATCACATTGTTATCACAATATTTACAGCCGGAGACACAGCAGATAAATCTTATTCCTAATCCTAGTCAGGATTTACAGTAGGCAAAATATTAAAATGTATATAAACATGTATCCTAATCCTCACATTGAGGTACGTTATATATAATATGTATCTGGAGCTTTATAACGGATAAATTAGGATTAATTGTTTTCATATATGTCTAATCAAGGGGGTCATCACAATCCACAAAAATAGTCACATTTAGGAGGAATATATACTAGTGTATATACATATATATATATATATATATATATATATATAGATATATATATATATAACGTATATATATATATTAGGGGTGTGCACCGGCCACTTTTCGTGTTTTGTGTTTTGGTTTTGGATCTGGATCTTTCATCGTGTTTTGGATCTGGATTGGTTTTGCCAAAACCACCCTTCCGTGTTTTGGGTTCTGGGTTTTGTGTTTTGGATCTGTATTTTTTTTTAAAAAAGCATAAAAACAGCTAAAATTGTGGGTTTTTCTGTTCCTATGCTATTATTAACCTCAATAACCTTAATTTCCACTCATTT
This sequence comes from Taudactylus pleione, assembly GCA_031769625.1. Taxonomy (NCBI): domain Eukaryota; kingdom Metazoa; phylum Chordata; class Amphibia; order Anura; family Myobatrachidae; genus Taudactylus; species Taudactylus pleione. The sequence goes on along the minus strand of JAUIMM010000562.1, from coordinate 480,990 downwards.
CCAGTCTATTCTGAACACCTCACACCTCACAATAGTGTTTTTATATCCAAAAGGTTGTACCGAGGTAGCTGGATGACTATGCTAAGAGATACGAGTGGGCGGCACAAACACGTGGTCCATGTAGGAGTGACACTTCAGTGGCAGACAGGATGGCAGTTTGAAAAACTAGGCCCCAAACAGTACATAATTCAAAGAAAAAAAGAGGTGCAAGATGGAATTGTCCTTGGGCCCTCCCACCCACCCTTATGTTGTATAAACAGGACATGCACACTGTAACAAACCAAACATTTCAGCGCCAGGGTCTGCCACACGACTGTGGCTGAAATGATTGGTTCGTTTGGGCCCCCACAAAACAAGCTGGCAATTAATCTGTCCCTGCACAAACTGGCTCTACGGAGGCAAGATGTCGTCCTTATCCTCATCATCCACCGATTCCTCACCCTCTTCAGTGTTGTGTACATCCTCATCCTCACAGAGTATTAATTCGTCCCCGCTGGAATCCACAACCACAGGTCCCTCTGTATGTTCTGGAGGCTGGTCTCCCTGGAAGAGTTGATAATTCATTTTATGAACATCATCTTCTCCACATTTTGTGGTAGCAACCTCCTAACGCCTTTCGCTGACAAGGTTCCCGGCTGCACTAAACTCTCTTTCGGAGTACACACTGGAGGGCTGCAACTCAGGTAAAATAGAGCCAGTTTGTACAGGGACCTCCAAATTGCTTCTTTTTCCTGCCAGTACAGGTACGGACTGTCTGACATGCCTACTTGGATGCTGTCACCGATGTAATCCTTTAACAGACAGACGCACGCTTGTCGCTGCTGCTTTAAGGATGCAGGTGCGGCTACAGCCCACACATTTCACAAAGACAGAAAAAAAAAGAAGAATATTTTTATTGTTTGTGGAGCGCACTTTGTGGGTTACACCACCCTTTAGCAGACAGACGCACGCTTGTCACTGCTGCTTTGAGGATGCAGGTGCGGCTACAGCCCACACATTCCACAAAGACAGAAAAAAATATATATATTTTTATTGTTTGTGGAGCGCACTTTGAGGGTTACACCACCCTTTAACAGACAGACGCATGCTTGTCGCTGCTGCTTTGAGGATGCAGGTGGAATCTAGACGGGATTTGGAACCGAGGACACACTACCTCCATCAATTGTCTAAATCCCACTGCACTAATGGCGGATACCGGACGCACGTCTAACAACAACATAGCAGTCAAGGCCTCAGTTATACGTTTTGCTTCAGGATGACTGCTGTCGTACTTCATCCTCATCGCTAGGGAATGTTGGAGGGTCAATTGTTTAGTAAAAGTAGTGGTGTTCCTACTTCCTCTCTGGGATGATGAACAACTCCCAGCAGCAGCAACAGCACTAGGAGGAAGTGGTTCTTGATCTTTCCCTATTTTATTTTTATTGGAGAAAGTTTGGTCCTCCATTTATGTTATATTGATATATACGTGCGGCTAAGGCGCACACAAACACAGAAAATATTTTTTTATTTTTGCTGGAGAGTAGTGCACTTTGTGGGTTACACCACCCTTTAAGAAATGAGCCAGCCGGCTCTTTACTTATGGGACACAGGCGCACGCTTGGCGCTGCTCCTTTGCTGATGCACGTGCAGCCACAGTGCACACAATTCACAAACACAGAAAATATTTTGTTATTTGGTTTGGAGTGTACTTTGGGGGTTACAGCACCCTTTAACGGTCAAGCCAGCCGGCCCTTTACTTATTACACAGGCGCAAGCTTGGCACTACTTTGTTGATGCACGTGCGGCTACTGCGCACACAATTCACAAACACAGAAAAAATATTTTGTTATTTGGTTTGGAGTGTACTTTGGGGGTTACAGCACCCTTTAACGGTCAAGCCAGCCGGCCCTTTACTTATGACACAGGCGCACGCTTGGCACTACTTTGTTGATGCACGTGCGGCTACTGCGCACACAATTCACAAACACAGAAAAAATATTTTGTTATTTGGTTTGGAGTGTACTTTGGGGGTTACAGCACCCTTTAACGGTCAAGCCAGCTGGCCCTTTACTTATGACACAGGCGCACGCTTGGCACTACTTTGTTGATGCACGTGCGTCTACTGCGCACACAATTCACAAACAGAAAATATATATTTTTTTGGTTTGGACTGGAGTGTACTTTGTGGGTTACAGCACCCTTTAACGGTCAAGCCAGCTGGCCCTTTACTTATGACATAGGCGCACGCTTGGCACTACTTTGCTGATGCACGAGCGGCTTCTGCGCACACAATTCACAAACACAGAAAAAATATTTTGTTATTTGGTTTGGAGTGTACTTTGGGGGTTACAGCACCCTTTAACGGTCAAGCCAGCTGGCCCTTTACTTATGACACAGGCGCACGCTTGGCACTACTTTGTTGATGCACGTGCGTCTACTGCGCACACAATTCACAAACACAGAAAATATATATTTTTTTGGTTTGGACTGGAGTGTACTTTGGGGGTTACAGCACCCTTTAACGGTCAAGCCAGCCAGCCCTTTAATTATGACACAGGCGCACACTTGGCACTACTTTGTTGATGCACGTGCGGCTACTGCGCACACAATTCACAAACACAGACAATATGTATTTTTTTGGTTTGGACTGGAGTGTAGTTTGGGGGTTACAGCACCCTTTAACGGTCAAGCCAGCCAGCCCTTTACTTATGACACAGGCGCACACTTGGCACTACTTTGTTGATGCACGTGCGGCTACTGCGCACACAATTCACAAACACAGAAAATATTTTGTTATTTGGTTTGGAGTGTACTTTGGGGGTTACAGCACCCTTTAACGGTCAAGCCAGCCGGCCCTTTACTTATGACACAGGCGCACGCTTGGCACTACTTTGTTGATGCACGTGCGGCTACTGCGCACACAATTCACAAACACAGAAAAAATATTATTTTTTTAGCACTTGGGGGGAGCACCCCTGATGGACAGAGCACCCCCTGGACAACACTACAGCACCACTTTAGGACTGGGACACTGCACATGACTTTGGAGTTGACACAGCCCCTATGGAGAACTGACTGCACAACACAGTCCAGCCAGCCCCTATGGACTTTGAAGTAGTGGACACAGCCCCTATTAACAACAGCAGCACAGCACAACACAGCCAGCCCCTATGGACTTTGAAGTAGTGGACAATGGCAGCACAGTGCAGCACAGCACAGCACAACACTACTCTGCACTACACTACACTACACTACACAGCCCAGCCAGCCCTAACTCCCACCCTCCCTCTTCACTGTCCACAGCCGAGTGAGAAAATGGCGCCGACGCGCGTACCTTATATAGGATCCAAAACCCGCGAGACCCGGAAGGCGGGATGATGACGTTTTGCCTCGATTTCAGATCCGAGTCAGGCGGGAAAAGTCGAGCCTGACACGGATCTGCCTCGGATCGGAGGGGCTTGGGGGGGTTCGGATTTCAGAAATCCGAACCCGCTCACCCCTAATATATATATATATATATATATATATATATATATATATGTGTATCATAGTATGTCTGATATCACACGGTGACATTTACACTAGTAACACCTGATTTAGGATGCTAAACCCTCCCTGTAACATAATCATACATGCCTATTCTCTTGGGAGTCACGGGAGGCTCATGATTTTTCTGGTAACCCCCCGCACTAGTGAAGTGGGCAGTATGGGGAGATTGTAGACAAATTTGCGGATCCGTATGCAGGGGGCGGAGCTAAACTACGCAAATCGCGTCATAATGACAGCTGAAGCCTGGCCCTGCCCCCCGATGCCGAGATGACCGGGCTGCTCCCGGAAAAAAAGAATGAAAAGTCGGCAAGTATGCCCATAATATCCCTTACTGGTTTTGCATAGCTTAAAACATTGTAAATTCTTGTTTAATGTAAACACGTGCAGTTATCCAAAACAAAACTATAGGGCACTCCTACATTTCTATATATATCTCATTATAATACCCATAGGCACATAACATGCAAAGAGAGGGAGGGAGTTTGTTTAGCATACACATCAGTATTAGGCGTGCATCATTCTCCTATATTGACACATAATAATATAACATTTTCTGTTTGTATCACAGGTGTTTCATACCTGCACAATAACTTGTTCTTACATAATCTCTATTGCCATGTATGTTTCCCAAGCAAAAAAGGTTGGTAATATCACAGGCATTTATGGAAATTTAGTCATTTATTTGCCAGATAATCACATGTACATATTATGCAAATTTTTAACCAAAGCAAAGGGCCTGATTCAGCAAAGATTGCTGATGTGATCGCGCACACATATGGGCGATTGATGCGTACTGCACATGTGTATCGCAATGTACACACGCAATTGTCTAAAGGCGACTGCACTACGATCATGGAGACCACACAGCAATCGCAAAATGAGTGACAGGCAGAGAGCGTTTAAAGCTGGTGGCAGGGGTCGGAGAAACGCAGGTGTGCCAATGTGTTTGTACGCCATTACAGGGGCGTGCATAAATTAGCCACTGCGATGTCATACGCAGCCTGAGTACTCACTGCGTACAGGAAAGTTAACAATTGATAAGTGAGGTCTCACCTGCTGTAAATGTGCTAGTGGCTCGATATTACAGATGTTTTGGCTGGATTGCAAGGTATTATGGATGTGCGAGAGTGGAAGTCGATGTCTAAATGTTTGTTGTCTGTGCGAGTGTTTTACGATTGTACATATTAGTATAGTTTCGCAGCAGACCTGCATATGCGATTGCATCTGTGATCGCCTCAGCAATCCTTGCTGAATCAGATAAATGTATGGTGTAGTGTGCACCTTGGGGTAATTATCTTTAAATATACAGTGAGTAAGATGTTGCTGCCTTAGGACACTGGTGTACTCCCCTTATGGGAGGCTCCCGACCATCCCGGGAGAGTAGCAAGTATGGGTTAGGTGCAGGGCATTCCTGCTTCTGCTGCCTCTTTGTCTGCCACCAGGACAGTGAACAAAGGTGGTGAGAGACCAGGGGTTCTGCCTCTGACTATAGAAGAAAGCAGTGGCGTAACTTCATCCCAGGTGCCCGTAGGCAAGATAAATATTGGTGACCCCCCCCAAAATTAAAATTTACCACCCCCCCAGGACCTGTGCCCGCCCCAGCTGCCGCCACCCACTTATGCAGTTCCTTTTATACAGTGCCCTCAGTAGAGGTCCCTTTATGCTGTGCCCGCCAATGTAGTGCCCCCCAGTAATGGTACCGCTATGCAGTGCCTCCAGTAGTAGTCCCCCTATGCAGTACCACCAGTAGTGGTCCCCAAATGCAGTGCCCCCAGCAGTGGTCCCCCTATGCAGTGCCCCCATGAGTGGTCCCCCTATGCAGTGCCTCCAGTAGTGCCCCTTATACAGTGCCCCAAGTAGTGGTCCCCCTATGCAGTGCCCCATATACAGTGCCACCAGTAGTGGTCCCCCTATGCAGTGGCCTCAGTAGTGGTCCCCCTATGCAGTGCCCCCAGTAGTAATAATGCCCCCTGTAGTAATGCCCCTGGTAATAATGCCCCTAAAAGGAATGTCCCCTGTATTAGTGCCCCCTGTAGTGCCCCCAGTTGTAATGCCCTTGTAGTGCCCCAGTAGTAATGCTCCCTGCAGTGTCCCAGTAGTAATGCCCCTTGAAGTGACCCCAGTAGTAAGGGCCCTGTAGTGCCCCCAGTTGTAGTGCTCCTAATAGTAAGGCCCCTGTAGTGCCCCCATATGATGCCCCCAGTAGTAAGGCCACTGTAGTGCCCCCATAGGATGCCCCCAGTAGTAAGAACCCTGTAATTCCCCCTGTAGTGCCCCCAGTAGTAAGCCCCCCCACCCGCACACGCGCGCACGCACACACATACACACAACACAACACTTACCTTAAACTCCACTCCAGGGCCTGCTTCTGTCCGCCCATGGCTCCCACTCCTCGGAACTATGGGAGTGATGTCATTACATCACTCCCATAGTGCACTGTGGAGCCCGGAAGCCGTAGCTCAGGAGTGAGCTCCTTCCTCCGGCTGCCGCTGGTGCCGGGGGGGGGTGGAGAGCAGAGAGAAGGAGCACCAATCAGTGGCGCTCCTTCTCCACACAGCTCCTCCTCAGCAGTTCCTGGAACGGCCGGGTGACAATGGAGCCAGGTGACCCCTTCAGGGCTGGCGCCCGGTGGCAAATTACTCCATTGTCTCCGGAAGTACCGCCACTGGAAGAAAGAATGTGTAATAGGATCTGCTGTTGAAAACATCACAGGTAACAGCTAATAGGACACTTACTTCTGATTTTTCCATCAGCAGATCCTATTGCACATTCTTTCTTCTATAGTCAGAGGCAGAGCCCCTGCTCTCTCACCACCTTGTTCACTGCCGAGGTGACACACAAAGAGGCTGCAGAAGCAGGGAAGCACTGCACCTAACCCTGACGATCTCTTTTGCTGTACTAGGCTGACAAATGCATTATATGGGATGTAGTTGTGAGACTGGCGGCCGCAGTGCCACCGCTGTCAATCCTGACACTGAAAGTCTGAACAGGAATTAAGATAGGTGACAAAATACCGACGCCTATCTTAATCCCGATGTAGGAACACAGAAGGACAGCTACTCGAATGAGATAAGTCCGGAGCGCCCTTAGTGTAAGCCGCGGGTGAGGGAGGAGGGATAGGTTTAGGTAGTTTAGCGGGAGTTAGTGTGAGCTTTTGGGAGGGAAGTTAGGGTTAGGCACCCCTAGGGGGGTGGGTTAGGGTTAGGGACCACTGGAGGAGGAATTAGCCAGTAAGGGGGGTTAGGTTTAGGCATGAAGGGGGAGATTTAGGTTTAGGGGTGGGTTAGGGTTAGGGTGCAGGGTTAGGCTACAAGAAGGGAGGGTTAGGAAGAGAAGGGGGAGGGTAAGTATACTTACCCGATCCCTGTCGAGATACCAACCATTAGGATGCCGCTGTCAATATTTTGACAGTAGGCATACCAACAGCCGGCATTACATACCCATTCCACATTGTATGACCATTCTTTGTTTTGGTGAAAAATATGCATAATACATGTGATTATCTGGCAAACAAATTACTAAGGGGCATATTCCATTGAGCGCGAGGAATAGCGAGGAAATTACCTCACGCCCAATGTTAGATTATCACCATTATGTGTGCTCCCGATACCTGCGGTATCCAATAAAAAAAAAGTGGTTGCGGGGTTTTCAGCTCTGAAAACCCCAAGCCACGTATTTTAAAAAAAAAAAAAATCTGCACTTACCTGCTCGGTGGTCTCAGTGGCTCCTGGTGACCTCCCCTCTATCTTCTCACTGGAGAGCTGGCTACTGGGAGTCCCAGGGGCTGCTGGGAGGCGACAGGGGCTGATGGGAGGGGCAAGGGCTGCTGGGAGATGTAGTTCTCCCAGCACCCATTCCAGGGGAGCACATTAACACTGTGGGGGGGTACACATACATCGGGGGTCACACACACACACTCATTCACACACATACTCACTCACAGACACTACATACTCACCGCTGCTGCAGGAGTCCAGGTCCCGATGGTGGATGCAGATGACAGCACTTCGGAAGGTGAGTAATTACTGACCAATTAAGCTAATTGGAAACTTCCAATTGCTTAATTAGTCATTAGGAGGGGTGCTGCCAGGGTCCATAGCATCTCCAGACCTTTTTTCCTAAAATTGTGGATTTTAGGAAAAATTGGTTGTGCTCTTGAGGTGTGCCAAAAAAAAACCTTCTGGCTCGCAAAAAGTAAAAAATCACGCTCCTGCACATGCAGGCAAAATCCCAAAAGGAACGCCTCCATTTGTTCAGCCACCCCCCCCCCCCCGGCCTGCCTACCAAATGGGGCGAGCTGTCGATCAACATCGACAGCCGCCCCGTTGGTAGCGAGCCCCGGAGCGAGAGAGTGTCTATCTCGCTCCGGGGCTTGTGCACGCCCACTGTGGCCGCTGCACGTGCGCAGGCCCTAAACATCGACCCGCTTGCGAGCGCTCAGCGCTTGCGAGCGGGTATGAATGGGGGCCTATGTGAGAACACATTATTGTGCAGATATGAAACACCTGTGATACAAACAGCAAATGTGATATTATTATGTGTCAATATAGGAGAATGATACACGCCTAATACTGATGTATATATGCTAAACAAACTCCCTACCTCTCTTTGCTTGTTAAATGCCTGTGGGTAATATAATGAGATATACTGTATATAGAAATGTAGAATCGCCCTATAGTTTTGTTTAGGATAATTGCATGTGTTTACATTAAACAAGGGGAATTTTCACAGTTTTAACATATGCAAAACTAGTATGGGATACTATTGCACAGGGAGGCCTTAGCATTGTAAATCAGGCGTTACTAGTGTAAATGTCACTGTGTGGGGTCTGACATACTATGATACATGTATATATATAGGCTGATATGTTTTCCTCCAAAATGTGACTATTTTATGTGGATTCTGATGACCCCCTTTGATTAGACATATATGAAAACAATTAATCCTAATTTATCCCTAATAAAGCTCCGTATACATACTGTATTATATGTCCCTCAATGTGAGGATTAGGATACATGTTAAAATACATTTGAATATTTTGCCTAAATCCTGGCTAGGATTAGGAATAAGATATACCAGCTGTCTCTCCGGCTGTGAATACTGTGAAAACAATGTGATTAACTATGAAGTTTTCTATAATCCTGTTTTTGGTGGGTCTGAGTACTGAATTTAATTTAATAGATAAATATGTGATTGTTTCAATATCTTTTGACTGACCACCTATTTTTCTGTGTACTAACACAACAGCAATTGTGGGACAATGGTCCTTTACCTGATTTTTATAAATGTTGTGTAAGGCACACATTTTATGCTAAGCTAATAATAGTTATGTTTTACTAATAATTTATACCTCTTTTCCACCGAAAACCCAGGCCCGACCTGGATTTTTGGACATGGTTCCAACCCTGGTCAGATCCAGGTTAGACCCATTTACACTGCACCTTCGATCTGGGTTACTCCCAGGTCAGCCCTGTTCACACTGAACTCAGGTCTGCCCTGCTAAACCTGTGAGGTCATAAAAAGTGGGAGGTGAATGCTCCACAACTACCAATCAGCTCATTTTAGACATGACCCAGGTCAGATAACCCGGGTTGCACCGTTTACACTGCACCATTACCCAGGTCCATCCTGGTTCCAACTCTGGTAGCTACCTGGGTTGGATTGCTGGGTCACTTGACCCAGGTTATTTTTCAGGGACCCTTTTACACTGAGCTGCGTCCCGGGTAGACCCAGCAAAAACCCAGGTTTTTGCTCTGGTGTAAAAGGGGTATAAGTATATTTAAAAATAAGAGTGCAGCACACAAGAGTCTTTCTTCTCCTTTGTTTTGTTGTTTGTTGATTGGCCAGCTCCGCAGGTTGACAGCCTAATTAGTATTCACTGAAGCACTATAATGCAGACACCAGAGTAGATCTGTGGATTGAAACCTAGCAAAGTAGGAACACAGGAGTAGCAAGGAATAACTGTAATCTGCTGAGATACTGAGATACTGTTATCAGCAGTACTAGATAACAATGAATTTATGTAATTTGCAGAGAGAGTCAGTAGCAAAGAATACACGAACCATGAAGTCATGAAAGTGACTTGTTGATCTGGCAATGTGCTGGTGAACTGGAAGGGTTTATAGGTTGTCCTGGGAGTGGATAGGCTGCAGTGATCATGTGGAGTAATGTATGAACCAGATTGGTGTAGGAATTACCTCATTATCACAGTCAAGATGGCTGCGCCCATACTGTTTGGCCTAGTCACACAGTCTAACAGGAACCAGAGGCAAATTCAGAAAATTACATGCATAGGGTTATCCAAGAGACATGTCATGCACAGAGGACCACAGGACATGCCAGGATGCCACATGAGCAAGTTAATCTGATCCAGAGGAGCAGAACATGACAGTGTAAGATTAACCACAGATTGATAACTACAGTACCTGTATATCACAACATATTAATTTCCCATACTATGGGGTGATCACTTAATTTATATAAAATAGGATGAAAATTATAATTTTCACCTGCTTTTATATAAATGAAATCTCGAGCCATTTATCACAAATGTAGGAGATACCACTGATATCTACTGCTTAACTTTCAGCCCCAATCTGGGTTATGGGGACCTAAATTTATCAAGCTCCAAAAATACATTTTCAGAGCTTGACTACAGAGCATTCACCATTTTCAGATGCCGTTTGATCCCGCACACAGTCCCGGGTTGCAAAGAGGGATCCATATGTGAACCTTACTTCACCCAGGCGCACTGCCACTGCTGGGTCAGACTCAGCAGTGCTGATATTCACTGCTACAGAAGTAGTAGTGAAATGATTCGTGGAGACATCTGGTTTTTGAATCAGCTGTCTCAGCGCCAGTGCAAAGATAAATTGCACTTGCACTCGCAATGAGATGGAATGTCTGGCCCCCATTAATTGCCATAAAAAATAGGCCCTTATGTAATGAAAGATAATCTCAGTCATAACAAGATTTAAATATTTTGCTATAACAGTGCTTCAAATTAACTTACTTTCTATTAAACCCTCTATCGGATGAGGTGTGTCATGTGTGCAATCCACTTACCCTTAAACTAAATGTATCCGAATATTTGAATAAGTTTGAGGATCGATAAGCACCCTGTTTGATATGTAATTTTGTGGTTAGGCAGTGGTCTTTAGAGAGGTATAAGCCTATTATAGGATTTGTGGGAGGGTTTAGAGGAACCATATAAATAGCCTGGTGAGAGGAGCCATTTTCCTCTTTCCAGTTATTCAACCAGGCTGGCTATGTGTCCTTTATTCTTTTATTCCTGATTTTCTTCCATTTTTCTCCCTCCCTCCACATGCCTGTTCCATTTCTTTCTCTTCCGTCCCCTGCTTCTTTCCCTGTTCTCCGTTATTTGCCAGCGCCTACCCCCTCACTGAATCACCATCATGTCCAGGCTCCGTCATTCGCCCCCCCCCCCGCCGCTTGATGGAGGCTGCTAGGCCCCTTACCTCCGCCTCCGCTCCAGCATCCAAGTGCGGGTCGTGGCCCACTTCCAGCCGCGAGGCCGCGCCCTCCCGGGTACCCGCTTCTGTGGCCTTCGCTGGTCGACTTAGGGCTTTGAGGAGTTGGCTGGGCCGTTATCCTCTCAGGGAGGACGCGCCCTTTTTGCTACACAGTTTCAGTGAAGGTTTTCATTTGCCTATGACATGGGAGGTATCCGTAGTATCTAAGAGAAATCTTATGTCGGCCTGCGATTATCCAGAAGTAGTTAGAGGTAATATTGAGGCAGAAGTTAAGTTAGGGTGCATGTGCGGCCCTTTATCTTCCCCGCCCTTTGGAAGGTTTATGCATATCACGTTAGGGGTCATGCCATAGAAGGAACTGGGTAAATTTAGGTGGATACAGCATCTTTCTTACCCAGAGGGAAGGTCGGTCAACGACGCGCTAGATCCATAGGATTGCCGGGTCATTTACCAATCTTTTTTACAAGCTCTAGAAATAGTACAGAGTTTTGGAAGGAGGGCTTTATTAGCAAAGGTGGACATCGAATCCGCTTTTAACCTGTTGCCCCTTCACCCCGACTCATTTCAGTACATGGGTTTTAGAGTTGCGGGGCTCTATTATGTCGACAAGTGTTTACCGATGGGCTGTTCTATCTCTTGTTCTTTCTTCAAGTGTTGTAGTTCCTTTCTGCAGTGGTGCATCCAGGTGGGTACCGGGTATACTGATGTGTCCAACTACCTCGATGATTTCCTGTTAGTAGGGCCAGCAGATACCCAGGTTTGCGAGGATTTACTTTTTTCCTTGCAGGCCTTGTTCGCCATAGTAGGCATCCTGATTGCTCGTGACAAGATGGAGGGTCCGGTTACACGCTTGTCCTATTTGGGTATAGAAATAGATACCTTGCTAGGCTTATGTCGCTTGCCTATGGAGAAGGACAGCATTTGTTTTAGCAAAGAAGTCTCGCTGAAGCAGCTGCAGTCATTGCTAGACTTCCTTAACTTCGCCTGTAGGGTCATACCCATGTGTCGGGTTTACTGTAGAAGGCAGGAAAGGGCCATGGCAGGAGATAAAAGGCCTCACCACCTCATACACATATCGCAAGATCTAAGAGAGGAGCTGCGCATTTGGTTACTGTTCCTGTGAGATTTCAACAGCGTGCGGAAATGGCTCAAGGCCCCTGTGGCCAATTCCGAGCTTCAGCTATTTACGGATGTGTCCAGTTCCTTGGGTTTCGGTGCCTTTTTGGAAGGGGAATGGTGCGCGGAGCCTTGGCCGGAATCTTGAAGATTCCTAGGCCTTACGAAGAACATACTGCTCCTTGAGCTTTTCACGATTGTAGTGGCTGTTGAACTGTGGGCTCACAGGTTTTGCAATAGGTGAATCCAGTTCTGGTGTGATAACTTGGGCATGGTTCAGGCGGTCAATAATCAGAGGACGGAATCGCCTTTGGCCTTGAAGTTGACACTCCTTTGCTTGCGGAAGAATATTGAGTTTAGGGCGCAGCATGTTCCGGGTGTTTCGAAAGAGATAGCAGACGCCTTATCTCATTTGCATTGGGACAGGTTTAGTTCGCTCGCGCCTACCGCTAGTCTTCATTGTTTAACCTGCCCCCCTTTGGCTGGCAGATTATCGTGCCGGCATCAAGGGCCTCACACTGAAATCACTGGCCCCTAGCAGCTTGAAGACCTCTACGGCAACTTGGGAAGATTGACAAGGTTTCTTTACCCCCATGTGCAGGGGAGGTAAAACGGTGGATGATTGCATGGTAGAGTTCGTCTGGAACTGGCATGAAGGGGGTCGTTCCAAGGCGGCTATGTCTGCAGCCCTTTCCGGTATCGCTTATTTTTCCAAGTTGCACGGTATGGCGGATCTCACAAAATCATTTGTGCTGACCAAGTCGCTAAAAGGGTGGGCGAAAGAGCATCCTAGCATAAGCGATATGTGTAGACCCATTGACCTGGTCCTGTTAAGGGACTTGATTGTGGCAGTAACGGGAGTGGCTTTGAGAGTGTCACAGCGCTGGCAACTCCAGGTCTCTCTTACCTGGGTAGACGACGCCCGGGTCCGGGCTGGCATGGGACAGCGGGCGGAAGATCCCCGGCGCCCGCTGTCAGCTGTTCTCCTCCTCCCCAGTGGCTGTGTGCAAATGGCCGTGGCTCCCATAGGAGCGCGCTTGCCACTCTGCATAGGATTTAAAGGGGCGGGCGCAAGAATAGGGAATATTGATTGGGGCTGGGTTTGAACTCTGACCTATAAAAGGAAGTTCCTGGGAGCACTCCAGTGCCAGAGTATAGGCTCCATTACTATACTCCAGCGTTCCTGTGCATATCCTGACTATTGGTTCTGACCTTGGCTTGTTCGTGACTCTGATTCTGCCTGACCCCTTGTTCTGCATTGATGTTTGGTTCTGACCTCGGCTATTCCCTGTGACCCATTTACGTCTGCTCCCTGGTACTGTCTCGTCTGTTTGGTTCTAACCCGGCTAGTTGACTATGCTAAAGTCCTCTACTTTCCAACCAAATTCGTCAGCTCCTGTATAGGGAAACCTAACCTGAGGGCTGCGACCTGTGTGTCGGACGCAGCCAAGTCCATACCTTCTTGCGAGGGTCCCTGGTGAAAATCGCTGGCATATTAGACTCTGCGCCTCAGGAATAGGTCTAACCAGTTCCCTGAATATGGGTAGCATCCACAATCTGTCCGAGAGTTTGTGACAGAGCGAGTACAAATCGGCTCTTTTTCGTTAGCTTATTTTGGGGCATTTGGAATCGGTGAGCTGGTGGCGGCTAATAAGATTCCCACGCTGTCAGGTTTAATGTTTAAAAATGTGATAGTTAAGCCGGCTTATGCAAAATACATAGGTCCAAGATAGATCAGCTAGCCAGAGGGCATTGGATTTCTGTTCCGGCACATTCAGATCAAGTAATTTGCTCAGTTACTCTGGCAGGGCGCTTTAACAATGTTCGCCCACCAGGGGGTGTGCAGTGGCTTATACATACTAATCTCACCCCATTGTCCAGGTTTCAGTTACGAGGGTGTTTCATATTTGCCCTATTGCTTTAAGCTTGCCCACAGAGCATTTTGGGACACATTCGTTTAGGATAGGGGCAGCAACTTGCGCAGCAGTTGCGGGTGCTTCAGTTGACTCTTTAAAACAGTTGGGTCGGTGGAAGTCATCAACTTATAGAAATTATTTAAAGGGGGATCAGTTGCATAAGAAGCTATGCTCCCATTGAGTTTGTTGGGGAACCCAGGGGCCTTATGCCTACTGCTGCTATGGAGTTTGAGGGGATTTTCAGCTTTGCCCTCATACGTACATTTATTGGGCTAGTCAACACCCCTTGGCATCACAGGCCCCGCGTTTGTTAGGTGCAAGTGATGTCCATTGGTTGGGCTTCCGTGGTATGCACTGGAAGCACCTGCTGGATACCTTATTGGCGGCAGAGGAGAAGTTTGGGACCCCTGACTGGGTAGTCATACACTTGGGGGGAAACGATTTGGGTACATACAAGGGCATTGAGCTGATACTAGCTATTAGGGCTGACTTGCAGGTGCTCGTCATTTATTGTTGGCCCAATGTCAGCATAGCATGGTTGGACATTGTCCCACGGCATTTTTGGTGGTGACCCCAGGGTAGCATGGCATTGGATGGTTTGTTAGAAGGTCAATATGGCATTTGACTGTTTTGGCCTTGGCTTTGGTGGCCGCGTCATATGGCACCCGCGTTTGCGTTACGAGGAGGAGAGCTTTTATAGGCCTGGTGGGGTACACCTCACAGGCGTGGGTCTGGAGCTGTTTATCAATGACCTGTGCAGTTTCCTGTAATGTTCAAAGAGGGTCATCTTTCCTTTGAGAGCGACAACTTGGTCATCGCCCAAACGGGGGACCTGGTCCCTGTCCAAGGGAAGGGACGAGGCTGTGCCAATTAAGAGGGGATGGTACTGCCTCAGGTCAGTCTGCACAGGGTGGGGATCCCCCATATTATTTATTATTGGTATCCATCGGGCTGTGACTTCGGAGCACAGCTTTCTTCCTGCCACCTATTTCCAAATTCCAATTTGATCAATAAATTCTGGCTGTGACCTCTTTAATTCCATATACATGTGTCAGTGTGTTATTTCTAGGATTAAGTTAAATTAACAAAAGGGAATAGTAAAACTAATGGGTGACTTAACTAAATAAAGACATTGGGATGTAGATTTGGCAGATTGCTTGATGGCTATTTATTGGAGCAATATTTATTTATTATTTAATTAAGGATGTATGGTGGAAAAGAAAGGACGGCCAGAAATCAGCCAATTCTGCAATGCCCACATACAAACAACAACAGGCATAGCAGGCGTATATCGCCCAGAGTGCATAAACATAACAATATAAACCATATAAGCAACAAAAAGGTATCACTCACCCTCTACCTTGACGAGGGGCTGGCTGGCAACTTTTAGCCTGGGGGGCAAATGCATGGAGGTGGCCCTGGCAGAGGAGTAGCGTGTAGCCAGGGTGCCCGAAGAATGTGCGTGCTACGGCGCCGCCCCCCCTCAAGTGTTTCAGGGAGGAGGCGTGTCCATATTGGATTAATGTAAGGTAAAAATAAAGATTAGGGGCAGCCCCCTGTTGTAGTGCCCATATGCAGTGCCCCCATGTGCCACAGGAATGAACACCCTTATGCAGGCCTCCAGTAGTGCCCCCAGTAGTGATCCCCCCTGTGCAGTGCCCCTTGTGCCCCCAGTAGTAAGCCCCTTATATAGTGCCCCCAATAGTGGTACCCCCTATGCAGTGCCCCTTATATAGTGCCCCCAGTAGCAGTCCACCCCCATGCAGTGCCCCCAATAGTGGTAACCCTTATGCAATGCCCCTTAAATAGTGGTCCCTCGATGCAGTGCCCCCAGTGGTAGACCCATCCCCTATGTAGTGCCCCTAGTAGTAGTCCCCTCCTCCCTATGCAGTGCCCCTAGTATTAGTCCCCTCCCCTTGTAGTGCCCCTAGTAGTAGTCCCCCCCTTGTATTGCCCCCAGTAGTAGTAGTACCCCCTTGTAGTGCCCCCTGTAGTAGCCCCCCCTTGTAGTGCCCCTAGTAGTAGTAGCCCCCCTTTGTAGTGCCCCCAGTAGTAGTAGTCCCCCCCTTTGTAGTGCCCCCAGTAGTAGTAGTCCCCCCCTTTGTAGTGCCCCAAGTAGTAGCCCCCCCTTGTAGTGCCCACAGTAGTAGTAGTCCCCCCTTGTAGTTTCCCCAGTATTAGTAGTCCCCCCCTTGTAGTGCCCCCAGTAGTAGTAGTCCCCCCCTTGTAGTGCCCCCAGTAGTAATCCACCCCCCTGGTAGTGCCCCCATAGTAACCCCCCCCTGGTAGTGCCCCCATAGTAATCCCCCCCTGGTAGTGCCCCCAGTATTCCCCCCCAGCAGAGAGAGACTTAATAAAAAAATAAAAAAACACTTACCTGAAACTCCCGCTCCTGGTCCGGACGCTTCTACCGGCTCCTCCGGCCGCTTTGCATTATGGGAGAGATGTCGTCATGATGATGTCTCTCCCATTACCCACAGCAGGAGCCGGAAGATGGCTCCCGCAGTGGGAGCAGCAGCAGCCGATGAGAGTCTGACAGACTCTCAGCGGCTGCTGATTACAGCAAACACACAGCTGCCGGCTCCGGTGGATGTGTGTTTGTGCGGTGTAGCGCTGACCGAACTCCATCCAGTCAGCGCTACACACGTGGTGCAGTCTGTGTCACAGTGACACAGACTGCCCGCTGCCCACGGCCCGCATGATGCTGCGGCCCGGGGGGCACATGGCACCCTTCCCCCCAGCCCAGCCCGCCACTGACCTTGACTACCCACCCGTTATGGTGATGATACTGCCCCCCGTTAGGTTGGTACAGCCAACTACCAGTCAGCAAAGGGAGCGCACCTCAACTGAATAATTGCACCCGGACTGGTGAACTGCCATTCTTTCTCACCACCTAAGGCCAAATCCAATACAGAAACAACAAAAAAGGGGAGGGAGGGTGGGAAACCTGGAAACAAAGAGGCTGTGGCCCACACTTCTAGCCCCTTATATAATACCTCTATTAAAAACCTGGCCCCGTTTGCTATAGGCTACATAACCAAGTGATTTGCATACATGCCAGCCCCCATCCTAGAGGTTTAAAACACCTCTTTTCTTATGCAATCATTCAGTTTCTCAACTATTGTACAGCTTCATTATACAGATATATATTACATAAAAGACAAGGTGCGG
Source organism: Taudactylus pleione (assembly GCA_031769625.1). Lineage (NCBI taxonomy): Eukaryota > Metazoa > Chordata > Amphibia > Anura > Myobatrachidae > Taudactylus > Taudactylus pleione. Next base: position 463,766 of record JAUIMM010000562.1, on the reverse strand, counting down.
CTCCTACTGCAATAAATTTCATAACCACCTATAGTGAATAAATGTATAAGGTGGACCTGTACCAAATTTAAATTAAATATGGCTTATCTGTACATCCAGAATGATCTCACAGATGTCCTCAATGACCAAAAATTTGTATTTTATTTATGGCTTCACATTACATAAAAACATGAATAACAAACAAAAGCATATAGTGTAAATCAATTACACCAACAACTAGGGGTGTGCACCGGCCACTTTTCGTGTTTTGTGTTTTGGTTTTGGATCTGGATCTTTCTTCGTGTTTTGGATCTGGATTGGTTTTGCCAAAACCACCCTTCCGTGTTTTGGGTTCTGGGTTTTGTGTTTTGGATCTGTATTTTTTTTAAAAAAAGCATAAAAACAGCTAAAATCACAGAATTTGTAGGTTTTTCTGCTCCTATGCTATTATTAACCTCAATAACCTTAATTTCCACTCATTTCCAGTCTATTCTGAACACCTCACACCTCACAATAGTGTTTTTATGTCCAAAACGTTGCACCGAGGTAGCTGGATGACTATGCTAAGCGACACGAGTGGGCGGCACAAACACGTGACCCATCTAGGCGTGAAACTGCAGTGGCAGACAGGATGGCAGTTTGAAAAACTAGGCCCCAAACTGTACATAATGCAAAGAAAAAAAAGAGGTGCAAGATGGAATTGTCCTTGGGCCCTCCCACCCACCCTTATGTTGTATAAACAGGACATGCACACTTTAACAAACCAATCATTTCAGCGCCAGGGTCTGCCACACAACTGTGGCTGAAATGATTGGTTCGTTTGGGCCCCCACAAAACAAGCTGGCAATTAATGTGTCCCTGCACAAACTGGCTCTATGGAGGCAAGATGTCATCCTCATCCTCCTCATCCACCGATTCCTCACCCTCTTCAGTGTGTACATCCTCATCCTCACAAAGTATTAACTCGTCCCCACTTGAATCCACCACCACAGGTCCCTCTGTACCTTCTGGAGGCTGGTCTCCCTGGAAGAGCTGATAATTCATTTTGATGAACATCATCTTCTCCACATTCTGTGGAAGCAACCTCCTACGCCTTTCGCTGACAAGGTTCCCGGCTGCACTAAACACTCTTTCGGAGTACACACTGGAGGGGGGGCAACTCAGGTAAAATAGAGCCAGTTTGTACAGGGGCCTCCAAATTGCCTCTTTTTCCTGCCAGTACAGGTATGGACTGTCTGCCATGCCTACTTGGATGCTGTCACCGATGTAATCCTCCACCATTCTGTCAATGGTGACTGTATCATATGCAGTGACAGTAGACATGTCAGAAATTGTTGCCAGGTCCTTCAGTCCGGACCAGATGTCCAAACTTGGTCCTGCCTGCCCTGCATCACCGCCAGCGGGTTGCTTAGGATACCTAAGTTTTTTCCTGGCAGCCCCAGTTGCAGGAGAAAATGAAGAAGGAGCCGTTGACGTGTCACGTTCCGCTTCAGCTGACAGTGTGTTCACCAGCAGGTCTTTGCACCTCTGCAGGCTTGTGTCGGCCGGAAAGAGAGACACCACATAGGCTTTAAACCTAGGATCGAGCACGGTGGCCAAAACGTAGTGGTCTGATTTCAACAGATTGACCACCCTGGAATCCTGGCAAAGCGAATGAAGGGCTTCATCCACAAGTCCCACATGCCGAGCGGAATCGCTCCGTCTTAGCTCCTCCTTCACTTTCTCCAGCTGCTTCTGCAAAAGCCTGATGAGGGGAATGACCTGACTCAAGCTGGCAGTGTCTGAACTGACTTCACGTGTGGCAAGTTCGAAGGGCTGGAGAACCTTGCACAACACGGAAATCATTCTCCACTGCGCTTGAGTCAGGTGCATACCCCCTCCTTTGCCTATGTCATAGGTGGATGTATAGGCTTGTATTGCCTTTTGCTGCTCCTCCATCCTCTGAAGCATATAGAGGGTTGAGTTCCACCGCGTCACAACCTCTTGCTTCAGGTGATGGCGGGGCAGGTTCAAGAGTGTTTGCTGGCGCTCCAGTCTTCGGCACGCAGTCGCTGAATGGCGAAAGTGGCCAGAAATTTTTCGGGCCACCCAAAGCGTCTCCTGCATGCCCCTGTCGCTTTTCAGAAAATTCTGCACCACCAAGTTTATTGTGTGAGCAAAACATGGGACGTGCTGGAATTTGCCCAGATGTAATGCCCGCACAATATTGGTGGCGTTGTCAGATATCACAAATCCCCAGGAGAGTCTAAGTGGGGTAAGCCACTGGGCGATGATTTCCCTCAGTTTCTCTAAGAGGTTGTCGGCGGTGTGCCTCTTACTGAAACCGGTGATACACAGCGTAGCCTGCCTTGTAACGAGCTGGCGTTTCTGAGATGCTGCTACTGGTGACGCTGCTGCTGTTGCTGCGTAAGGTGATACATCTACCCAGTGGGCTGTCACAGTCATATAGTCCTTAGTCTGCCCTGTTCCACTTGTCCACATGTCCGTGGTTAAGTGGACATTGTGTACAACGGCATTTTTCAGGACACTGAGGACACTTTTTCTGACGTTTCTGTACAGTCTCGGTATCGCCTGCCTAGTGAAGTGGAATCTAGACGGGATTTGGAACCGGGGACACACTACCTCCATCAATTGTCTAAATCCCACTGCACTAATGGCGGATACCGGACGCACGTCTAACACCAACATAGCAGTCAAGGCCTCAGTTATACGTTTTGCTTCAGGATGACTGCTGTCGTACTTCATCCTCCTCGCTAAGGACTGTTGGAGGGTCAATTGTTTAGTAAAAGTAGTGGTGTTCCTACTTCCTCTCTGGGATGATGAACGACTCCCAGCAGCAGCAACAGCAGCAGCGGCAGCAGTAGGCGTAGCAATGCAGGATCCTCCAGAGGAATCCCGGATAGGAGAGTCAGTCATGCCAGTGACATGGCCTGCAGGACTACTTCCGATCCTGACTAAGGAGGAAATTGACGAGGAGGGAGTTGACGGTGTGGTTTGCAGGCGCTTGGATACAACAGGACAACGGGATTTAGGTGTCCCTGGACTGCTTACGGTCTTAGCCAAAGTTTCTGAACTTGACAGTAACTTTTTATGAACGCGCTGCAGGTGCCGTATAAGGGAGGATGTTCCTAGGTGGTTGACGTCCCTACCCCTACTTATTTCACCTTTACATATGGTACATATGGCAAGACAGTTGTTGTCCGGATTTGGATAGAAATATTGCCAGACCAAAGAGGTGGAATGTTTGGTCTTCTGCCCAGGCATGACCGTGATGGGCTTTTTCATCCCACGGACAACAACTGTCTCCCCCGGAGCCTGATTTAAACAAACCACATCACCATCAGAATCCTCCTCGCCAACTTCCTCCTCAGCGCCAGCTACACCAGTATCCTCATCCTGTTGTACTTCAACAGTGACATCTTCAATTTGCATATCAGCAAGTGGACTGTGGGTGCTCCTTTCAGCACTTGCAGGGGGCGTGCAAATGGTGGAAAGAGCCACCTCTTCCCGTCCAGTGCTGGGAAGGTCAGGCATCGCAACCACCACCACACTTGGACTCTCCTTGGGGATTTGTGATATCTTCTTAGAAAGCACAGTTCTTCGCTGTGCTTTTGCCAGCTTAACTCTTTGGATTTTTTTAGTGGGAGGAGGGCTTCCATCGTCATGTGAAGCTGAACCACTAGTCATGAACATACTAGGGATCGACCTTAGCCGTTCCTTGCCACTCCGTGTCGTAAATGGCATATTGGCAAGTTTACGTTTCTCTTCAGCTGATTTAAATGTCTTTTTCAAGGTCATTTTCCTAAACTTTGCCATTTGGGATTGTATGTGCCCTCTACTATGACATTGGGCATCGGCCTTGGCAGACGACGTTGATGGCATGTTATCGTCTATGTCATGACTAGTGGCAGCAGCTTCAGCACTAGGAGGAAGTGGTTCTTGATCTTTCTCTATTTTATTTTTATCGGAGAAAGTTTGGTCCTCCATTTATGATATATCGATTTGATATATACGTGCGGCTAAACACAGAAAATAATTTTTTTTTTGGTTTGGACTGGAGTGTACTTTGTAGGTTACAGCACCCTTTAATGGTCAAGCCAGCCGGCCCTTTACTTATGACACAGGCGCACGCTTGGCACTACTTTGTTGATGCACGTGCGGCTACTGCGCACACAATTCACAAACACAGAAAATAATTTTTTTTTGGTTTGGACTGGAGTGTACTTTCGGGGGTTACAGCACCCTTTAACGGTCAAGCCAGCCGGCCCTTTACTTATGACACAGGCGCACTCTTGGCACTACTTTGTTGATGCACGTGCGGCTACTGCGCACACAATTCACAAACACAGAAAATAATTTTTTTTTGGTTTGGACTGGAGTGTACTTTCGGGGGTTACAGCACCCTTAACGGTCAAGCCAGCCGGCCCTTTACTTATGACACAGGCGCACGCTTGGCACTACTTTGTTGATGCACGTGCGGCTACTGCGCACACAATTCACAAACACAGAAAATAATTTTTTTTTGGTTTGGACTGGAGTGTACTTTCGGGGGTTACAGCACCCTTTAACGGTCAAGCCAGCCGGCCCTTTACTTATGACACAGGCGCACGCTTGGCACTACTTTGTTGATGCACGTGCGGCTACTGCGCACACAATTCACAAACACAGAAAATAATTTTTTTTTGGTTTGGACTGGAGTGTACTTTCGGGGGTTACAGCACCCTTTAACGGTCAAGCCAGCCGGCCCTTTACTTATGACACAGGCGCACGCTTGGCACTACTTTGTTGATGCACGTGCGGCTACTGCGCACACAATTCACAAACACAGAAAATAATTTTTTTTTTGGTTTGGACTGGAGTGTACTTTGGGGGTTACAGCACCCTTTAACGGTAAAGCCAGCCGGCCCTTTACTTATGACACAGGCGCACGCTTGGCACTACTTTGTTGATGCACGTGCGGCTACTGCGCACACAATTCACAAACACAGAAAATAATTTTTTTTTTGGTTTGGACTGGAGTGTACTTTCGGGGGTTACAGCACCCTTAACGGTCAAGCCAGCCGGCCCTTTACTTATGACACAGGCGCACGCTTGGCACTACTTTGTTGATGCACGTGCGGCTACTGCGCACACAATTCACAAACACAGAAAATAATTTTTTTTTTGGTTTGGACTGGAGTGTACTTTCGGGGGTTACAGCACCCTTAACGGTCAAGCCAGCTGGCCCTTTACTTATGACACAGGCGCACGCTTGGCACTACTTTGTTGATGCACGTGCGGCTACTGCGCACACAATTCACAAACACAGAAAATAATTTTTTTTTGGTTTGGACTGGAGTGTACTTTCGGGGGTTACAGCACCCTTTAACGGTCAAGCCAGCCGGCCCTTTACTTATGACACATGACACAGGCGCACGCTTGGCACTACTTTGTTGATGCACGTGCGGCTACTGCACACACAATTCACAAACACAGAAAATATATTATTTTTTAGCACTTGGGGGGAGCACCCCTGATGGACAGAGCACCCCCTGGACAACACTACAGCACCTCTTTAGGACTGGGACACTGCACAGGACTTTGGAGTGGACACAGCCCCTATGGAGAACTGACTGCACAACACAGTCCAGCCAGCCCCTATGGACTTTGAAGTAGTGGACACAGCCCCTATTAACAACAGCAGCACAGCACAACACAGCCAGCCCCTATGGACTTTGAAGTAGTGGACAACAGCAGCACTACACTACACTACACTACACAGCCCTAACTCCCACCCTCCCTCTTCACTGTCCACAGCCGAGTGAGAAAATGGCGCCGACGTGGGTACCTTATATAGGATCCAAAACCCGCAAGACTCGGAAGGCGGGATGATGACGTTTTGCCTCGATTTCAGATCCGAGTCAGGCGGGAAAAGTCGAGCCTGATTCGGATCGGACTCGGATCGGGGGGGCTCGGGGGGGTTCGGATTTCAGAAATCCGAACCCGCTCACCCCTACCAACAACATATGTAGTAATATATAGGTCACTACACCTATGCTAACGAAGGTGCATCAGCAGAAAAGACTTCAGTTGTCACGCTTGTATCAGAATTGGACCTCGCAGATTCACGTTTTCTGCTTCAATGAACGGATGGTCTCTGGCGTGTCAGGCGAGAAACATCGGAGAACAAACACCCTACAGCCATTGCTGGAAGAACACAAGCTGGTGGTGGCAGGGTTATGGTCTGGGGAATGCGTTCATGCCATTCTCTTGGCCCACTCATCCATGAGGAAGACACCCTCAACCGATTTGTCTTTGAACAAGTATACCCATACATGCTGATTGTCTTCCCTATATATATATATATATATATATATATATATATAGACATATATAGACAAAGATCAGCAAATCCCGCACACTCTTCCTTATTTAAAAAAAAGAATCATAGGGTGCCAGATCATAAATATTAATAATCTCAAAACTCCAGAACACCAGACGACCGGCACATCCTTTTCATATGCAAAAGGTAATTTTAATCCATAAAAACCATCAAAAGGTACATAGCCCAATAGCTAACTACGTCCGTTCATGTAAGCCAAAAAATGCTGTATGCAGTCAAATATAGCAATTCCAGCATGATACTCATCATTAGTTGAACCTTCGTTGTAGCATTAAAATGTTGCCCGGCCCGACAGCTGTTTCGGTACCCTCCGGTACCTTCTTCCAAGGGCACTGCCACATACACTAAGGCCTCATGTCTTATAGCACCCTGATAGTCCGCACCTGAAGGCAAACGGCGTCAATCAACAGCACTCACCTGCAAATGATCTCCTCACCTGGAACCTCCGGAAAGTGGAACCACGCGTCCAGCGGAAAACCGGAAGTGACGCGTGCATTCCACCAGTGCTTGCGTTCCAGCAACCGGAAATTATGTTCCGATTGCTCTGTGCCATATATAAGTACACAGTATCAATATTAAAATATCATTAGTGCATTACGTTTACGCCAATGAGTTCAGGTCTGGCCATAAAGGTGCTACAAAGACAAACATACACACATAAGACAATAATGACAAAAAACATTCAAGCAAATCCGGAAGATGCATCTCCTTGAAATGGTAGATTGTTTGAATGCCATTAATAGCACGATAAGGTTTACACTAAACTTCAGTAAAGTAAACATTAACTATCTTGATGTTATGATTGAAAAAGCTAATGGTCTATTTAAAACATCGGTTTACACTAAGGTAACCGATAAAAATACACTATTGGCGGCAGATAGTTTCCGGAGGTTCCAGGTGAGGAGATCATTTGCAGGTGAGTGCTGTTGATTGACGCCATTTGCCTTCAGGTGCAGACTATCAGGGTGCTATAAGACATGAGGCCTTAGTGTATGTGGCAGTGCCCTTGGAAGAAGGTACCGGAGGGTACCGAAACAGCTGTCGGGCCGGGCCACATTTATGGATTAAAATTACTTTTTGCATATGAAAAGGATGTGCCGGTCGTCTGGTGTTCTGGACTTTTGAGATTATATACATATATTTATATTTTTATATATATATATATAAATATATATATACTGTATATCCAGCACTGACAGTGACTGACTGGGAGAGTGTCAGTGTCAGTCTGCAGGGCCCAGGCATGCAGCATGTGAGTGTTTAGTTTAATACATCCAATGCACTCATTATCACTACTCACCAAGTGTCTGTTTTGTTGTCCAAGTCTTCTGTTAACTTAATATGAACAACATATTTAAATATGTTTTACTGTTAGGTCTTAACTCGAATAAATTCGATTCTTTACATGAGTATAACGGTATGCAATCAGGATGCCGACCGTCGAAATGGCAACCGGCGGCTTCCCGACTGTCAAATTCCGGGAGGGTACTAATGACAGGCATCAAAATCCCGACGCCGGTCATTAGACCTCTGCTGGGAGCCTGAAGCCTGGCATACCGAACGAAGATAAGCCAGGTGCCAGCCGCAGACAGCTGCGGAGGGGGCGGGTTAGGTTTCAGGGCTACCGGAGGCAATTAGGGTTAGGCACCCCCAGGGAGGGTTAGGGTAGGGGAAGGGGGGGTTAGGTTTAGGCATTTGCAGGGGGGGTTAGGGTTAGGCACTAGGGTGAGGATAGGGTTAGGCACCCCTAAAGGAGGGTTAGGGTTAAGGGGGGGAGGGTTAGCAATAGTTAAAATAATTACCTTTGGGATTTTCAGGGCTGCCGGTCTTTCGCTGTTGGGATTTAAACTGTCGGACATATGTTCGGCGGTCATTCATACCGATCCCAGTATAGCAACCTATTGCAGAAATCAATAAATCCTGAGTTGTTTAGATACAGGTGGATGCATTTCTAGTTATTGTGCTGTTGGCTTTGATTATTCCTGTGCTGTAGACTCTGTTGAGATACGGGGGAATGTATGTTATTATGCCAATTGAATGGTGGAGTTAAGGTATCTCTTTTGGGTCCATATATTATAGGTGTGTATATGGTATATACATATATATATATATATATATATATATCTGATACTAGCCATTACCTCACCAGTCACTGACCTCACCACACGCCACTGTTTTAAGTAGAGATGAGCGGTTTGGATTCTGTGGAATCTGAACCACTCCGAACATTGGGGATCCGAGTCCACCTGAACGCTGTTTGGGTGGTCCCCGCCTGACTCAGATCCCCGTTCAGGGCCGAACGGCGGCCTCCTGATGTCGGATTCTCGCGTGTAGTGCAGGGCAGAACGCTGTGATAGCGGTATGCCCTACACAGACACAAACACACTGCCAACAGCGGCAGCTGTGTGTTTGTAATAGCAGCCAATGAGAGTCACACAGACTCTCATTGGCTGCTGCATGGAGGGAGCCAGTTGGAGCTCACTCATGAGCTCCATCTTCCGGCTCCCTCCGCGTGTAATAGAGCAGCAGAGCAGGCGGATGGCGGCAGGAGCAGGGATTCAGGTAAGTTTATTTATTTATTTGTGTGTTTTTAAGTGGGCGCTAATGGGGGCATGCTAATGGGGGCACTGCTACTGGGGGGCATACTACTGGGGGGCATGCTTATGGGGGCACTGCTACTGGGGGGCATGCTAATGGGGGCACTACTACTTGGGGCCTGCTACAGGGGGCATACTACTGGGGGGCATACTACTGGGGGGCATACTACTGTGGGGCATACTACTGGGGGCATTGCTACTGGGGGGCATACTACTGGGGACATGCTAATGGGGGCACTGCTACTGGGGGACATCCCTAGTTTTAAGCAGTTTAGATGGAGAGGAGACTCCTATTTCAGACAGATTTTTTGCACCCAGAATGGGCTGGATGTAAGTCTGAATACTAATGATGACCAGGGCCGGTGCAAGGAGTCTGGGTACCCTAGGCGACATTTCACCCACCACCCCTGGTCCCTCCAATTCATACTATGCCACATATTAGTGACGCTAATTTATAATATGCTACACAGTAGAGACCCAAATCATATTGTGCCTCATAACCCTGCCCCAATTCATAATGTTATGTTCCACAAGTCATTATATGCCATACATCTGCATCCCCAATGCATAATTATGATGCACATTAATGCCTCCAATACATAATATGCCACACATTTGTGCCCCCAATAAAAATGCCACAGAGCTGTGCAAGAAAGTGATTGTATGCCACATAGCCATGAATTATGCCAAACAATGCCCCTAGTATATAAGCCACACATGTGCCCCAAATTTGTTATATGCCATATAGCTGTACATTATGCCAACCATCCATTAGCCAATATATATGCCATACATCTGTGCTCCAATATAGGTCAGTATCCATTACCTTCCACATACACACACTCATAAATATAATGTAGTAGTCATGAGTCCTCCATATGACAACATACAGATGATGGCATTAGCATATGGAAATAAATCTGGCTGCAACATCTGCAATTGTGGTTCCTTTCCATGCAATTCATAATCAGACCTCACACTTAGAAAATACAGTAACTCTATTTAAATCATTATTTTATTCTAATGTATTATTCACTTCATTGTAATTATTATCACTCCTATGAACATAAAAAAATTACAAAATATTTTGAAACTTTTTATTTTTAAATGTTTAAGCACTTTGTAATGTTGTACAGACAGAACATGAAGATGGATGAGAAATGACTGTTCAAAAATAAAAAAATTTAGCTACTGCAATAGCAAGAACAGAGGCAAATAATTCACTGCTGCGCAGGCCAAAACTTCCGCTAGTGCATGTAAATGACACTTTCACTGTATTGGTACCATCTGACACAGACTGGGAGCCTAAGTCACAGAAACTTTTAGTGCCACAACCCCGAATAGCAGCAGATTGACTTGTAGAACCTGTAAATACACAACATCAATATCAGTGATGAAGTTCTGTAACTTAGGGTAGATACTATATACAGTCAGGTGCATAAATATTGGGACATTGTCAGAATTTTCATATTTAATTATTTAATTACATCCAAATCAGGAGAACAGTGTAGGAATTACAACGGTTTCTATTTGTGCCTCCCACTTTTTAAGGGGCCAAAAGTAATGGGACAAACTAAACAATCCTAAATCTAACTTTCACTTTTTAATACTTTGTTGCAAATCCTTTGCAGGCAATTACAGCCTGAAGTCTGGAACGCATAGACATCACCAGATGCTGGGTTTCATCCCTTGTGATGCTCTGCCAGGCCTCTACTGCAAATGTCTTCAATTCCTGCTAGTTCTTGGGGCATTTTCCCTTCAGTTTTGTCTTCATCAAGTGAAATGCATGCTCAATCGGATTCAGGTCATGGGATTGACTTGGCCATTGCATAACATTCCACTTTTTAGCCTTAAAAAACTCTTTGGTTGCTTTTGCAGTATGCTTCGGGTCATTGTCCATCTGCACTGTGAAGCGCCGTCCAATGAGTTCTGAAGCATTTGACTAAATATGAGCATATAATATTGCCCGAAACGCTTCAAAATTCATTCTGCTGCTTTTGTCAGCAGTCGCATCATCAATAAATACAAGGGAACCAGTTCTATTGGCAGCCTTACAAACAGTTGATTTGGCCACACCTAATGTTTTTGCTATCTCTCTGATGGGTTTGTTTTGATTTTTCAGCCTAATGATGGCTTGCTTCACTGATAGTGACAGCTCTTTGGATCTCATATTGAGAGTCGACAGCAACTGATTCCAAATGCAAATGTCACACCTAGAATCAACTCCAGACCTTTTACCTGCTTAATTGATAATGAAATAACGAGGGAATAGCCCACACCTGTCCATGAAATAGTTTTTGAGTTGATAGTCCCATTACTTTTGGCCCATTAAAAAGTGGGAGGCACATATAGAAACCGTTGTAATTCCTACACCGCTCACCTGATTTGGATGTAATTACCCTCAAATTAAATCTGAAAGTCTGCAGTTAAAGCACATCTTGTTTGTTTCATTTCAAAGCCATTGTGGTGGTGAATAGAGGCCAAAATATGAAAATTCTGTCAATGTCCCAATATTTATGCACCTGACTGTATGTAAAGAGAAAAGGCCTATAGACAATTAGTTGACCTTTGCTCTTCGGGTGAGCGAAATAAGAATGTAAATTACTTTGTACTGGATGCCCCTTGTGTCTCTCTCTCTCTCTCTGAATATATACAGTACATATAAATAAGTGTGAAAGTTTTTGTGTCTGTTTGCCATTTAAGCATGGCCAGAGTTTTGTACCTAGCTCTACCAGATTTGGCATAGTGGTGTAGTTTGACCAGGATTAGGCTTTTGCCTAGGGGTTGGCTTCACACACACACTGTCACACTCTCATTTATTGCAAAGTGCTGTGTAATATCACTTTCCAACAGGCACATAGATGAAATATGAAGTTAGTCAGCCCTCTGTGTTTGCATAATAAACTTTGACATTAAACTGTGTGCATTATTAGCATTTCACTCCACTGTCTAATCTTACAGCAACCACCCCAGGAGTCTTAGCAGAGTGCCTGGCAGGCTCGTGAGTAGCTCAGCACTTAAAATAATCATACTGTGGCAGACAGCAGTAAAAAAAACTAGCAGTCCAGCATTAGCTGCCAGCAGCATGGATAGAAGCCAGCCTATGCAATCTCCACCGCCAACACCTTTATCATCAATCTCCTCATTAATGATTAGAGGTAGTCCATCTTCATCCAATTTGCCAAAGATAACTAACTCTGCCTCTATACAAGATTCCAAGAATCATTTTTGTGCACTATGGCTGCTGCCACTGCTGGAGGTGAAGCTCCATCACAGAAGGGGACCAAGAAGACTAATAGTTTCAAACAACAATTGATTATGAAACAATCATTTGCAAGAGAAACCAAGTATGAAAGCTGGCATGCTGGTGCACAGCAGATCATTGAAGCCACAATGTCTGTGTTATTATTAGATCTGCTTCCAATATCCTCAAATCAATACATCTGGTTTTAGACAACTTGAGGTTATGTGTCTACACTACCAAATTCCATTTCGATTCCATTTTAACAGAACAACAATTCCTCAGCTGTACAAGGACATTAAAAAAATTATTCTTGGCCCAGAAAATGTCATCATAACCACTACCCACTTAACTACAGATATGTGCATAAGCAGTACTGGTCAACCTAAAGATTACATGACCGATAGCTCACTGTGTGGGTGTGTGGGTGTATTGCCTTCAGCAGCAGCAGTATCTAACACACAGTGCCAGCTCATTCACAAGCAGGCTACTCTCTATAGTATATCACTGGATTCACTAAGAGGCATACTGGTGTCAGTCTATTTGAAAATCTCAGGGATGTGACAGCAAAATGGCTTACCTTGCTATGACTCTCCTTGAGATTTATCATTTCCGATAACGCTAGGAACATTGGGCCTGATTCAGAGCCAGATGCAATTTGCGGACGGTCGTTCAGGAAAAGGGGGTGGCTATTCAAATGAACCGTTCGCTCTTTGCGGTCTGTTCACGCCTCTATGTCTGAACGAGCGAACAAAACTTGCGGTCGTTTTTTGGATAACTACGCCCCCTGGCCGCTCGCATCCTACGTCATGTCCGCTATTTATTAGATTAATCGAGTACATCGACCAGCGTATGAACTGCTCGCTATTCTTGTGGTTGGTGTTTCCTACCACAATCTTGCGAGAAGTTCTGACTATAAAATAACCCAGTGACGTGTCGAATGACGCTGCTGTATTAATTATGCACACCCATAAAACGCCCGTTTTGACCTTTAAGCATGCCTGCGTTTGGATCTCCACTCCCTGTTTACAAGCACCTTCCCCTGTTACCACCCACAAATACCTCCTCCTGTCACTCATATTAGCAGGCATACGCGATTTAGCGAACAAATGATTTTTGGCCGCACTGACTGGTTCGCGCATGCGTATTATGATCCATATGCATGCGCAGTTTGGCAAACATCGCTCGGAACAAACGAGCGGCCGCTTACGAGCGGCTCTGAATCAGGCCCATTGTGCATTACAACTGGGTGATTTTCAAAATGTACTATTTTTGCACACACAACAAACTTGGTGGTTCAGAATTTCTTAAAAACTAACAGATGTATGTAGGAGATGCTGACTTTGACCTGAAAAATGTCTGCACATTTTTGGCATTCAGCAACAGCATGTAGAAGATTGCAGCAGCTACAAGTACAGTTCAATTTGCTATGCCACCAATTTAAGCAAAACCGAGCAAACAGGTGGAATTCCACCCTTTATAAGCTTTAGCAACTGGATTAACAGCAAAAAGTCATCCAGGCATACATGTCAAGCTATGAATTAGGGAGAGGGGGCATGTTATCTTAATCCAGCACAGTGGAGAATACTCTCCATTTTATTATTTAGTTAGCCTACTGAAACCATTTATAATTGTTACCTGTGAAGTGTGTTCAGATACTGCCAGCTTGAGTCAGGTCACACCCTTAAATAAACTATTCTAAAAGCAGCTAGAGAATCTTAAGGAGGAGATGAAACTAAGTGAATCTGCTAAGTATGTTGGACTTGTAGCTCTGGAGCCTGATTAAGAGATGTATGCTAATACAAACACAGATGCATTCTCTCATGGATCACAGTTGCTAAAATATGCTAATGTCTTCCAAAGCATAGTTGAGCATATTGATGCCCACAGCTGCCTTCTCATATCTATCTGATGACATACAGCATAAACATTAGTAACATTGATGCACATTGGGCAGCCAGGCAGCATATGCAGCAAGTCTGACCAGCCACAAACACTGCAGCTCTTCTGACACACAGAGAGCTCTGATGCTGCACAGGATATCGCAATGTCTAATTTATGCACATCCATGAAAAATCATTTAAATGGCCTGACATGCCTGCGCTTGGCTAGCCACCCTTGTGACTCCTGTAACTCACTTTGTGAATGGATCCTTTGTGCAGGAATAATCGCAAAACAATCACTGCACATGCACAGTGCAGCTGACATGCACGCACAATGGCAAACAATCACGCAATCTCCATAAAACTCAGCATTGCGTATATCTCTGAGTCAGGCCCCACTTTTTTTAATTGCTTCACCAAGACTAAAGGATTTGCAACATCTTGCAATTGGATTAGTACTTTTTGGTAACCATGCTTTATCCTGTGATTAAAGAATACTAATGTCTTCCTTTCCAACTGACACAGATCTTAAGAAATGCAATGAGCTCCTAGCGAGCAAGTTGTCAGCTCAATTGGCACATGACACAATGACTTCTCCTGCTTCAGTTTCTCCTGCAAATGCTGCTGCCATGATAAATGTACCATTTCCTGGAGCCCCATTGGTGATAATGATGAGTTAACTCAATGCACAAGAGTGAAATATTATGACATCTGTTCAGGTTTAAAAGAGTTGACTATTCTACCATGACTCAATCTGAGACAATTAGCAGCAATAAAATGTTAGAGGATTATTTTAATGATAATGTACAAATTAGCATGTCACATAGGGCCTTATTCAGCAGTGCATGCATGAACCATTCTGTGCATGAGCAGAAGGGGTCTGCGATCCTATACCCAAACTGGCAGCAGACTGTCAGTGATTGACAGTCTGCTGCCATTTGTAGGCAGGAATGGGGCAGTGATGGTCTCCATTTCCTGAATGTGTCACTGCCATTGGGGGGAGCTTTCCTGGCCTCTTCCTGGCATCTGTTGCCTCCAGTTGTATGACCCCATGGGTCACCTTAGCCGGCCGACGTTCTGCAGAGTACGCGATGCTGTTCAGGACAATGCAGCTCAGATACGTAATGCAGCAGGAGGTGTTAAGCCTCCTCTGCATTACTTTATCAGCATAGACAGAATTGCAAAGCTAATTGTGAGCAGCTTTGCAATTCTGTCTGAAGCTGAATCAGGCCAACAATCCCTTTGAATACTGGGAGGAGAAAAATAAATTTGGAGCCCCTTGTGCAAACTAACTTTGCGTTATCTAAGATGTCCAACCTCTATTGTATACTTGGAGTGAGTGTTCAGTACAGTGAGTGATTGGTTTAGGAGGCTACTTCCAAAAGATGTGGGAAAATTGATGTGGAAAGACACACATGTATATATATTTTATATCTATATATATATATATATATATATATATATTTACACACACACATATATATATATATATATATACACAGTATATATAAGCGTATGTACAATAGGCGGCATTCAGTGAGTGCCGCCTATTGTACATATGCTTATATTTTTTGGAGGAAGGCACCGACGAAATTTAGACATATGTAAGTCTAGTGCCGAATGCTTGAATATATATATATATATATATATATATGTAAAAAATAGAAATGGAAACAAGCGCACAATAGTGTAAATCTTAAAACAAACGGTAGAACGCACCACATATATAAGTTCTGCGTACCGTGATGCTCTATTTACAGAGCATGTAGTAGATCAAATAGAGACTCTTATTGGAATATCCCTTCTGTATCTTCAAAAGTTCAATTTATGAGGTGTCACAGATCTCAGGCAACATGTGGAAAAACACAGAGTGCTCTCATGGTGTAGTATTACACACAATTAATTCCACATACATAACACAAAAAAATATGCACAATTACATTAAAAAGACTTGTGAGAGTCACTCTTCCCTCAACTCGTTTCGTCTCTCATGCTAAAATAGCTGGACTTCATCAGGATGTAGTGTAATGTAGAATGTACCCCTCTTTTATACCTCACTCCTTAATTACAATGGGCCCATACAAGGTTTGGACAGAAGTCCGGCGGGCGCCGCCATATTGTACCTCACTGCACATGCGCGAGATTCGCTGCAAGCTCGCGGTGTTTGCAGACTGAGCACCGGGTTCTCTTCTCTTAGCAGGAGTCCGGACACTCTCCAGTCTGCGCATGTTTTCATATATGCATCCTCTAGTGAGCGTGACTAATCCAGTCTCACTTTGTCAGCGGCCATTTTCTAGGAGTCCACCATATTGTAGCGGTGGGCGCCATCTTATGGGAGTCTATTGGCTTATATTATACTAAGCCATGTAGAACGGAGATATAGGAGAGCGGAAACATTCTAGATTTTGACAGATTATACACATGATTTAACCTTGTTTACATATAAGTATTCACAATCTCATACTAACTTATATATACCATAGCAGCCATTGGCTGCTCTTTAACACACACATCGCCGCCAGCGCTGTCGGCGATGCGTGTGTTATGCACAGCCTGAGCCTGCGTCCTAGCGCTATAGGGCAAGCCATCAGGGGGATGGGAACGTGCTCAGCTGTGCAGCACAGGACCAGCGCTGGAAGCCTAGTGCCGATCCTGTTTAAATGTGTAGCGCTGACCGCACTCATTGCGGTCGGCGCTACACTGGCTAACTAGGGCGGGCAGGCCGGTACCGTGGCCGGCGGCACCCCCTCGTGCTCCGCTGGTCCCATGGCGCCCAGGGCACGCACCCCACTCGCCCTGCCCTAGTTACGCCACTGTCTGTGACATCTCATACATTGAACTTTTGAAGATACAGAAGGGATATTCCTATAAGAGTCTTTATTTGATCTACTACATGCTCTGTAAATAGAGCATCTCGGTATGCAGAACTTATATATGTGGTGCGTTCTACCACTTGTTTTAAGATTTACACTATTGTGCGCTTGTTTCCATTTCTATTTTTTCTATAATTTCTGAGGACCGTACAACAAGAGGCTTATCTGGGAAACTCCGGGCAGCCGTCCCCGGAATTGGGATATATAGTGGTTGAAGATTGGAAGTGCCTACTTTAAACAGACTGAACTTACACCTTGAATAGGGTTGAGCGCTGAGATCAGTACTCTGATATATATAATATATATATATATTAGGGGTGTGCACCGGACACTTTTCGTGTTTTGTGTTTTGGTTTTGGATCTGGATCTTTCTTCGTGTTTTGGATCTGGATTGGTTTTGCCAAAACCACCCTTCCGTGTTTTGGGTTCTGGGTTTTGTGTTTTGGATCTGGATTTTTTCTTAAAAAATAAAAAAAAAACGCTAAAATCACATAAATGGGCCTTTTTTTGTTCCTACGCTATTAATAACCCCAATAACATTAATTTCCACTCATTTCCACTCTATTCTGAACACCTCACACCTCACAATATTGTTTTTAGGCCAAAAGGTTGTACCGAGGAAGCTGGATGACTATGCTAAGCGACACAAGGGGGCGGCACAAACACGTGGCCCATCTAGGAGTGGCACTGCAGTGGCAGACAGGAAGCCAATCAGCGTTATGGTGTCCATTTGCATGTAGCACGAACCCGGGAGATCCGTGCTACATGGATCTGTGTGATTGGCACAGAGCAATGACAGGTCCGTGAGACCCGTCTGTGCTGCTGTGGTAAAAAAAAAAAAAAAAACCTGTGTAAAAAAAGAAAAAAATGGCGTGCACCCCCCCAAAAAAGAGCAACCAGCCCCGGGCATTAGTAACCCAGTGCTGGGTGTGCTTAAATACAGGGGACAAACGACGTAGGGGTCCCCTGTACTTAAGCACAACCAGCACCGGGCTAGTCAGAACCAGCGCTGGTTGCCAAAATACGGGGGACAAACGACGTAGGGGTCCCCTGTATTCTGCGCAACCAGCTCTGGGCTCTGATCCGGTCCTGGTTCTGGAAATATAGGGGACAAAAAATGAGTAGGGTTCCCCTGTATGTTCCAGAACCAGCACTGGACTTTTTCTAGCGGGGGGCTGATGCCACAGCCAGGGGAGCCCTTTCACCGGGCCCCCCAGCCGCAGCATCAACCCTGACCGCTAGTCAGCCCAGGCCGGGGATCCCTGGAGAGCTGGGGACCCCCCCAATAAAGGGGTCACCCTCTCCAGGGCACCCCAGGCCCAGGCTGATAGCCCGGGGCTATCCCCGCCACCCCTGGTGGCGGTGGGTGGCGGGTTGATTGTGTGGTGTGGTGTAAATAAAGAATATCAAACATTGTCTTTACAAGTAGAACTGCAAGTCCCAGCTAGCCTGCCCCGCATGCTGGTACTTGGAGAACCACAAGTACCAGCATGCAGGGCATTAAGGGCCCACTAGTACCTGTAGTTCACCTGTAAAAAAAATGTTTAAAAAAACACAGGACACACACACCGTGACAGTATAAGTTTATTAAACATACATACACACACACACACACACATGTACACATACTCACCTATGTAACCTGTAGCATCGGTCCACTTGTCCGGTAAAGTATCCCTAGGGGACCTGTGAAAAAAAACATACTCACCATCTCCTATGCGAGGTTCTGTCCTCTTCGTTCCAAAGTAGGCATCCCCGGACTTGGCAAAAAAAAAAAACGAAAACGCGATCCACGAACTTAGTACCGTTCTATAGAACGGTACTTCCCGAATGAGAGCTTAGCGGCGGGGTATCACCATGGAAACCCCGCTGCTAAGCGTTCATTGGCTGTGAGAGGTCATCTCCCGTCTCTCAGCCAATGAACGGCTCCCTCCATTGTAGTCAATGGTGGGAACCGCAGGGTAAACTTTAATAACCTTGCGGCTCCCAGCATTGACTACAATGGAGGGAGCCGTTCATTGGCTGAGAGAGACGGGAGATGGCCTCTCTCAGCCAATGAACGCTTAGCAGCGGGGTTTCCATGGTGATACCCCGCCGCTAAGCTCTCATTCGGGAAGTACCGTTCTATAGAACGGTACTAAGTTCGTGGATCGCGTTTTCGTTTTTTTTTTTTGCCAAGTCCGGGGATGCCTACTTTGGAACGAAGAGGACAGAACCTCGCATAGGAGATGGTGAGTATGTTTTTTTTCACAGGTCCCCTAGGGATACTTTACCGGACAAGTGGACCGATGCTACAGGGTTACATAGGTGAGTATGTGTACATGTGTGTGTGTGTGTGTGTATGTATGTTTAATAAACTTATACTGTCACGGTGTGTGTGTCCTGTGTTTTTTTTAAACATTTTTTTACAGGTGAACTACAGGTACTAGTGGGCCCTTAATGCCCTGCATGCTGGTACTTGTGGTTCTCCAAGTACCAGCATGCGGGGCAGGCTTGCTGGGACTTGCAGTTCTACTTGTAAAGACAATGTTTGATATTCTTTATTTACACCACACCACACAATCAACCCGCCACCCACCGCCACCAGGGGTGGCGGGGATAGCCCCGGGCTATCAGCCTGGGCCTGGGGTGCCCTGGAGAGGGTGACCCCTTTATTGGGGGGGTCCCCAGCTCTCCAGGGATCCCCGGCCTGGGCTGACTAGCGGTCAGGGCTGATGCTGCGGCTGGGGGGCCCGGTGAAAGGGCTCCCCTGGCTGTGGCATCAGCCCCCCGCTAGAAAAAGTCCAGTGCTGGTTCTGGAACATACAGGGGAACCCTACTAATTTTTTTCCCCTGTATTTCCAGAACCAGGACCGGATCAGAGCCCAGAGCTGGTTGCGCAGAATACGGGGGACCCCTACGTCGTTTGTCCCCCGTATTTTGGCAACCAGCTCTGGTTCTGACTAGCCCGGTGCTGGTTGTGTTTAAGTACAGGGGACCCCTATGTCGTTTGTCCCCTGTATTTAAGCACACCCAGCACTGGGTCACTAATGCCCGGGGCTGGTTGCTCTTTTTTTTGGGGGGGGCACGCCATTTTTTTCTCTTTTTACACAGGTTTTTTTTTTTTTTTTTTACCACAGCAGCACAGACGGGTCTCACGGACCCGTTAGTGCTCTGTGTCAATGACACAGATGCAAGTAGCACGGATCTCCTGGTCCGTGCGTGCATCTGTGTCATTGAAATGCACAGCAGCACAGACGGGTCTCACTGACCCATCTGTGCTCTGTGTCACTGTCAATCACACAGATGCATGTAGCACGGATCTCACGAGTCCGTGCTACATGCAAATGAGCACCATAATGCTGATTGGCTGAGAGCCGTGACAGACGGCTCTGTCAGCCAATCAGCACTTTGCCCATTAAAGGCAAAGGCATTTTTTTTTAAATGGCCGCTCGAGGCAAAACCTCGAGATCCGACAGCAGATCTCGAGGTTTTGCCTCGGGAGAGGGATCCGGGGCAGACAGGGAGATCCGAGCTTGGGCTCGGATCACCCCGGATCCCCGAAGTTCGGGTGGGTTCGGTTCTCAGGGAACCGAACCCGCTCATCCCTAATATATATATATATCTCCAATGAGACCGGCAGCACGCATCTTATAAATAAAGTCTGGAGTGCAAGGCACATAAATGTATGAGCATACAAAAAAAAGAAACCAGCACATCCAAGGTAGTCAAATACATAAAGTGCTTCAATAGATTTTCAGTGCATCCAATTAACAGACCCGGTCATTTCATGCCTTCTCTGGAATATGCACTGATAATTGGATGCACTGAAAATCTATTCATACACTTTATGTGGATATAAACCTTTTTTCTATATTTGACTACGTTGAATTTGCTGGTTTCTTTTTTTTGTATCTATATATATATATATATATATATATATATATATATATAAATGGCATAAAGCTTGGCACTCCTCCTCAGTCAGTGATTTTCGGGTGCCCTCCGCAAGTAACAAAAAACTATAATGTAGAAAGTGATAGCAGCGGCACTCCTTAGTAATAAATCAATAAACAGATGAAGTTCTAAACTTCTTTACTTCAACGTTTCAATCTTTTGGATTTTCGTCAGGAAGACGAAAATCCAAAAGATTGAAACGTTGAAGTAAAGAAGTTTAGAACTTCATCTGTTTATTGATTTATTACTAAGGAGTGCCGCTGCTATCACTTTCTATATATATATATATATATAATGCATGGTATGCATAGTCCTGTTTGTTCTGTAAGATTCTGTAAAATTTTTATCGGAATAGTGAGGATTTTCAAACATACTGTACATTTTTAAGGGCACCTGTGTACCTTTGTGTGTTCTTTTGCTTTCTTCCATACTTTTATACATTTTCGTTGTAGATAATGTTGTGTTGTTATTGCGTGCTTATCAGTAGAGTCTGTGGTTTCAATATAAGGTGGCAAGTGATGTGTAAGGGGATCTACCAGCATCAGTATCCCGAATGCTGGCATCCAGATGGTTAGTATTGGGGTTAGGGAGAGGGTTAGGTTTACAGGTTAGGGATAGGCACTAGGGTGAGGGTTAGGATTAGGCTGTGGAGGGGTTAAGGGTTATCCTGAGGGGTTGGAAGGATTTGGTTAGGCTGTGGGGGGGGGGATAGACTACAGTGTAGAAGAGTTAGTGTTAGCATGAAGGTCAGGATTTAGGGTACTTACCTAGTTGTGTTGGGATTCTGACTGTCAGGATGCTGCTGTTGGTATTGAGACCGCTGGCATCCCGACCACCAGGACCCTGTACCCAATTAATCTGTAAGTATGGGAAATAACAAGTGTTTGGAGACCTAATGTCAAATATTGATGACCATCCTTAATTTGTGCACTGTATGCTATCCTGAGATGGCATACAGATTTTGCTTCAGGCCTTGGAAATAGTAGCTTTCCATTCTATATTGTACAAATGAATGCTCACTTTCCCCATACTTTTGTAATTTTAATAGCAAAATCCTGTAAAATAGCTTTGTGAAGAAATGAGAGGATACACTGCACCCCCATACCTCGCACCTTGTGCCTATCAGTATTAAGCAACACATTCACATTTTTTTATAGCCCTGGTCTTATTAAAGACTTTAGGGGAGATGTACTAAGCTCTGGAAAGTGAATCTCCCCCTTAATCATTTTTGTTTTATATAAAACTGTTCCATTCCAGATGCAGGACTTTGTTACCTAGGGAGAGATTTATCAGACCTACGGTAAACAGTGTTTAAACTTCTAGTTGCTTTTATTATTAATGTCATATGTATTATGCCTGTTAGATGTAATGCTGTTATTACATTAATCACCGAATGATATTGCAACATGTTGGATTGTAAAATAATATATTATTATGTGAAATTCTTCCAAGATCCTGGCAGATTTGGTAAATGACCATATAATGACAATTTTATTCTACTCTTCCTAAATGTATAATTACCAGAAATAACAGTACGTTGGAGAAGACACATATTTTCATTTTCAGTACATTGCATGGTGTCCGCAGTGTAACACCAGTCAGATGTATCCGAAATACAGGTCCGACAAATCAGTGCGGTCATCTGAGAGCTGTCACTGGGTACTATAAAATATGAAGATAAAAACATGTAATAAGTATGTCTTACTGCTACAATTATTTCATTTCATATACAGAAATGTATAATTAATTGGTCTTCTTGGCATCCAAAGTAACCTACAGTACTATATTATTAGGGTACGGTCATGCTCTTATATTAAGGATGACTTCAATAAATGGAATTCTCCCATAGGAATTTTCTGAGAGGGGGGCATAGTGTTTGAGGGGCTACAGCTCAAAAGTTATTGGAGGTACTGAGCTGACATTTGGCATAGATGCGTAGAACTGTTAGTCTGTGCTGCATACAATTTTCAGGGCAAAAAAATTAGAAATTTGGAATTTCAGTGTTTTCCTTCTAATTCCTGAGCCTGATTCAATACGGATCACAACTGCAACAGCGCCCCCATTTGGCCAGTGGTGTGTACTGTGCATACATATACTTCGCAGTGCGTGTGTGTAAGTTAGCATTAAGATCGCTGTGCGATCATGCACACAGAAATAAAGCCATCACAGATGGAGAGATGGGATGTCAGCGTTTGGGGGTGGTGACGGGGGAGTGGTCGGAGAAACACAGGCGTATCTGTCCGTTTGAACACTGTTACTTGGGGGTGCATAAATTAGCCTCTGTGACGGCATACGCAGCTTGTGTACTCACCGCGTGCGACGAGTTTAATAATTTCTGAGTAAGGTCAGACCTGTGCAATTGTGCGTGAGGGTCCGATGTTACCCGATGTTCCCGATGGATACGCAGGATTGCAAGATATTACAGATGTTAGAGAGTGGTAGTGGGCGTCTCTATGCTGGCTTTCTGATGGCTTTGTGATTGCAGTCATTAGCATATTTTTACAGCAGAATTGCGTGTGTAATCACAGCCGGGATCGCAATAGCGATACATAGTGAATAAGGCCCTCTATTTGGTCAAAACTGGCACTTTTCAGCTTTATTGAGGTATTTTTGTAAAGGCATCCAGTAACTCAGGATAAGACATAATTTAAGATTTAGGATTTTTTGTTAGATCTTTTTCCAGTGTACAGAAGCAGCTGATCATGCCACAAACGTGCGCACGCATCGCGCCATGCGATTCCCCGTGCCTGCATATGCTTCACTATGACACACACTGCGATTGCACCATGCATTCCTATGGAGGCGTGGTCATGTACGCAGTTCGCGCATCCTCTCACGCTATGCGTGACGCGATTTGCTGCACCAGAAGCAACAATATAGCTGGGTATATCTGTAGGGCCTTTTTGGGTTTTACAGTTTTTTAATAACTAAAAGAATTATGCTCCAATTTAAAGAGAGGGAATTGCAATTTGTTGCGCATGTCAAGAAGCCACCTGCAGGGGTGTACTCAAAGGGCCTGAGTCAGAGCCGCTCGCTCTGAATCAGGGCCAGGCTTTTTTTTTTTTGGAGCGGCCTCTTGGCCGCTCTCATAGCTGTGGGTGACCACCCACAGCTATTGCGAGCGGCCAGGATGATGGTCGTTATGGTCAAGACCATCGCGACCATCGGGCTTGCGACGAGACCATTGTGGTAGGGTCTTGCCCATCGCAAGCCCCAGAGAGCTTTCGGCTCTAACAGAGCCGGAAGCTCTCCACTGACATCACTTGTGATGTCAGTGGGGCCGCCCCCAAACGGCAGGCGTTCTCATGGGAATGCCTCCGTTTGGGCAGCCACCCCCCCGGCCCGTCCACCAAATGGGGCGAGCTGTCACTCAACATTAACAGCTCGCCCCCTTTGGTGCGAGACCCAGAGCGACGGAGTGCCCATCGCTAGCCGGGTCTCGTGCATGCGCATGACGGAGCCAGCTCCATCATGCGCATGCGCTGTGGGCCACCATCGACCAGATTGTGAGCGCTCAGCGCTTGCGACCGGGTCTGAATCAGGCCAAAGTGTCTTCACTTAAGAAACACAAGATGACTTTTACCACATCCTGCTTGGGATGCAAGAGCAAGTGGCGGTGGAGAGCATGGCAGTGGTTTTGGTGGGACGAGGTGGTGGTTGAAGCAGGAGGCGGTGGTGGCATGGCAACGGTGGCAGTGGGATTGGATCTTGAAGGATGTGTAAGAAACCTTAATGAGACATGTGAAACTAAGTTTGTCTGTCTATGGAATATATATATACATATATATATATATATATATATATATATATATATTTAGAGATGGGCGGGTTGGGATTTACTCAGATTTACTCGGATCTCAAAACGGCATTTTATTGGCTATCGGCTATCACGTGTTTTGGATAGCCAATAAAATAAATCTGAACTAATCCGTACTTGCGGTAAAGAGGCGAAAAGAATTGAGTAAATCCGAACCCTCTCATCTCTAATATATATATATATACAGGGTGGGGCTTAAAGATCTCCCACATTTGGTGGTGGCACTATACGGGTTGTAGTAGGGGCAGCGGGACAGGGCAGGTCTCATTCGGTAGGTTAGGCTCTATCATTTTCAGTACCCATCATGGTTTGGACCGGTGAACATTGTGGCTTTGTTGTTCAAGTGTATTATGAAACAACCGTTCTGTGATAGCGATGCAGAGAGCGCTCCGTACATGCTTCGCACTCGGTCCAAATGCATCTGTACCAGATCGGAAAACTATTTTGCTTTGGATTTCTAAACTTCTGGCACCTGGATCCACACTAAAAAGAAAATCACCTGGCAAACTTAGAACCGTTAGAACTCCAGAAAATGTGGCAGCAGTAACAGCATCCATTCTCCAATCGCCAAAGCATGCCATAGCACTAGGGATATCAAGTCGGAGTTTGAGGAGGATTCTGCATGCCGATCTAAAACTGCATCCTTACAAAATGATGTTGGCTCAAGAATTAACTGAGTGATCATGCCAACCGCAGAGCCTTAAGTGAGCAAATTCTTGAACAGGTTCCCGCTGCAGCAGTACTTCTGTGTACCGATGAGGCTCATTTCCATATCAATGGAGCTGTAATCAAGCAGAATTTCTGCTACTGGGCCGAGCATAACCCTCATGAACTCGACAAACGACCACTCCACTCTCCTCGCGTAACTGGTGTGCATTTGCCGACTTTGTGGCACGGATTTTTTTGAGAAAGGTGGTGTAACAGTAACTGTGAACGACTTCAGCAATGTGTTGCCAACGATGGCCGCCATTTGTCTGATATATTTTTAAAACCCGTTAAAAAAAGCTATTGTTTGTGTACTTTTTAGAAATAAAATCAGTTTTATTCTAGATAGCTTCGTTCATTTTTTATACCCCTTCAAAATGTGGGAGATCTTTATGCCCCACCCTGTATATATATATATATATATATATATATATATATATATACAGTATGCTGTATATACAGTATATATATATATATATATATATATATATATATACCAAAACTCAAGTGCGGCACTCAAGGCTAAGAGAACGTTCAAAGAATATACAACACTACCACTGGTAGTGTTGAATATACTTCGATCGTTCTCTTAGCCCTGTGTGCCGCACTTGAGTTTTTGTGTTTATGGATGTCTTTGGAGGCACCGGGCACAGCTATTATTTTATGTGAGTGCCAGACCATTGTGGCTGATATATACACACATATTTATGTATCAGGTTTTATATAACTCTTGCATTTGTTTGCAGAGTCGTGGCTGCGATAATTTGCAAATGCGAGTATCAGCCCTTCCCCTGGTGTAGTAGTCTGCGTCTGAATGAGTAAGCACTGAGATGCCCACTCTGCATGCTGTAAAACCGCCAATGTTTTTTAGACACCACAATCGGTACACTGTTACTCGCATCCATCCACACTTGCTCCAGCATCTGACAGTGTCCCTCCTATGGCTGCGCTGTGCGTCTGTGAACGCAGGCACTTTCTTTGGCATGCCCAGGATGCTCCCATTACACGCCCATGTGATGGACAGTTTTTGCGTTAGCCACATTCTAATCACCACCCAGGAGCACCCATCACATTTCTGCCCCATTTCTGATACCGTCTGTCCAGATCACAACAGCGCCTTTATACATACTCTCTGTGTGGCACATGTGCCGTGGTGGATTTCAGAAATTTTCGCTCATGAGCATCTGCAAAAAATCGACCAACTACATGAGCATCAGCACTGTGGGCCTGATTCAGACCCGCTCGCAAGTGCTATGCGCTCGCAAGCGGGTTGGTGGCGAGCCCCGGAGCGAGCGAGAAATCACTCACTCCGGCGCTCGCATCCAAAAGGGGCAGCTCGCCCCGTTTGGTAGGCGGGTCAGGGGGGGTGTGGCTGGCCAATCAGAGGCATTCCCAAAGGAACGCCTGCCATTTGTGGGCGGCCCCACTGGCATCATGAGTGATGTCAGTAGTGAGCTCCTTTGCTCTATTAGAGCCAGAAGCTCACTGGGGCTTGCGGGAACTAGACCCTACCACAAGAGTCTCGTCGCAAGCCCGATGGTCGCAACCATCGCGACCATAACCTGGCCGCTTGCAAAAGCTGTGGGTAGTCACCTACAGCTATGCGAGTGGCCAGGAGGCCGGTTTTAAAAAAACATGTGGCCGCCCTGATTCAGAGCGAGCACTCGCTTTTTGCGAGCCGCTCTGAATTAGGCCCTCTGTACGGAATGCGTGTGCCTCTGAATCAGTAACATAGTATAAAAACAAAGGAGTGTAATTGAAACACTTACATGTAGGTGGCGATGGAGTACAGTTATTAGTATCACAACAGGAAGTGCCCATCTTTATATTGCTATTGGGAGTTCTGATATTACCAGGTGTATCACATTGACTGCTAGTTACACAAGACATCACAAAAGTGTCACTGACTGTCTGTCCATCTGTACAAAAAGAATGGAGAAAGAAAATAAATAAATTATATATTTTTAAATAGGGCTAAAGTAATAAACCCCTTACATTATCGTGAATAAATATTCTGAAAGGTGTTTCCCACCTTCATCCTTAAAAATGTACCAGCCCTCCTACCTTCCCAGTAACAGCACTTTGTTGGGGTTTATTCACTAGAATCCAGATGCCCTTATTAACAGGGTCCCAGCAAATCACTTTCGTTGCTGTTTATCTCTCTCAAATAAAATGTAGTTCTTCTTTTTACCTCTTTACCATAATCTATGAACAGTTAATCTACAAATTGCAATTATTATGGCAATATTTTCTAAAGGTCGATTTTAATCGATTTAAAATCGATTGAAAATCTATTAAAATCATTTACTAACAGACAATATTTAAATTTTTTAAGTATTAGTAAATGTGTGATAAAGCCCCAGAAACACAGCATCGACATTGATCGATTTTTTTATTGATTTTAAATCGATTAAAATCGATTAAAATTGACATTTAGTAAATACACCCCAGACTGTGTATTCATATAATAAACAGTAACCCATACTGTAGCTAACCCATTGCCAAGTCTCACATTCAGTACATTTACCTTTCGTATTCAGGAAATGTTGTAACTTACTTTTTCTATGTACTCTCCAACTGTCCCCTCACTTGCGGGTCTATTTACTAAGGGGTAAATTTACTAAATTGAGAGTTTTTAGAAGTGGAGATGTTGCCCATAGCAACCAATCAGATTCTAACTATTATCTTCTAGAACAGGGATGGGGAACCTCCTGCCCGGGGGCCTTATAAGGCCCTCTGTATCATTTGGTCAGGCCCTCAGAGCTTTTTTCTGCTAGCCTCATTTGGCTAGCAGGGTGCCTAGAATGGCACACTGCAGCCAGCATCTATGCAGCAGTGCCACCTGGAGCATCCTTAGGATGCATCAGACGGTCCCACCGCTGCCTACAGCTCCCTGGAGCATCCTCAGGATGCTCCGGGCATTGCTGTAATCACCTGCTATTGTGGCCCCGCCCCCATGTGACATCACACGGAGGGGGCATGGCCTAAACCAGGCCCGCAAATAATGTTATATATATCAAAATGGACCTCGGCATAAAAAAGGTTCCCCACCCCAGTTCTAGAAGGTGCTAGTTAAATGTTATGTAGAATTTGATTGGTTGCTATGGGCAACTTTCCCCTTCTAAAAACTCTCAGCTTAGTAAATTTACCCCTATGTGTTGGATGGAGAAAAAGTACCAGCCAATCAGCTCCTAATTGTCATTTTTCAAACACAGCCTGTAACATTTCAGTTTGGAGCTGATTGGCTGGTACTTTTTATCCAGTCACTTTATCTCAATCCAGGGCTTAGTAAATAGACCCCTAAGTCCCAGAAGGATGAAATGTACAATGGTGTAATGCATCAGATAATCCTAACATTGGGCTTCATTCAGAGCTGCTCGTAAGCGGCCGCTCGCTCGTTCCGAGCGATGTTCGCACATCTGCGCATGCGTACAGATTGTAATACGCATGCGCGAACCAGTCGGTGCGGCTGAAAATTGTGTGCTCAATAAATAGCGAATGCCTGCTATTTTGAGTGACAGAGTGAGGCGTTTGTGGGTGGTAACAGGGGAAGGTGCTTGAAAACGGGGAGTGGAGATCAGAACGCAGGCGTGCTTAAAGGTCAAAACGGGCGTTTTATGGGTGTGCATAATTAATAAAGCAGCGGCAGCGACCACGTCACTTGGTTGTTTTATAGTCAGAACAGCTCGCATGATTGCGGTAGGAAAAACCAACCACAAGAATAGCGAGCAGTTCATACGCTGTTCGATGTACTCGTATAATATATTAAATAGCGGACATGATGTATGAAATGGCCAGGGGGTGTCTTTTTCCAAAATACGACCGCATGTTTTGTTCGCTCGTTCAGACATAGAGGCGTGAACAGACCGCAAAGAGCGAATGGTTCATTTAAATAGCCACCCCCTTTTTCTGAACGAGCGAGCGCAAATAGCGTCCGGCTCTGAATCAGACCCATTGTCTTTTATCCTGCATGGTAAAGTCCATCAGTCCTTGCCCTTCTCTGGAAATACTAAGTGGATAAAGCAATGACACAAAGTTGTACTGAGATAACTTGTAACAATGAGCCATATGTTTGCAGCTTAATAAGTGAAAGCACATGTCACATTCACAAGATTTATTCACTTTTATAAACAGGGAAGTGCAATAAATATATATTTTTTAAATGACAGGCTCTGTATAACGTACTTGCTGTAGCTGTTGTACGGATACTGCCACAAACATAGCCTTCGGCGCACGTCACGGTTGTTCCAGAGCAGGAGGAATAAGAGGTGCCTGTACATACCCTGCATGTGAGAGAAAAACCTGCAATAGGAAAATAAAAATGGAACAAGATGAAGTGCAGAATAGGGATACTGGAAGACAACATTATTTACTTATAGATTCTGTGACATTAGTGTTAATGGGATATTTTTGGATAATTATAGAGACATGTGCACACATATGTTACATATTCATAACAGTTGGGACAGCACTCAGGGTCTTGTGGGCGTGTAATGATGCTGCCACCATCAAACCCTACAATAGGCATTTGGAACCGCTTCTTATGTACTCAGGGCCTGATTCAGACCCACTCGCGAGCGCAGGACGCTCGCAAGCGGGTCGATGGTGCCGAAGTGCGCATGCGCACGACGGTGGGAGCTCCGTTGTGCCCATGCGCGAGACCCGGCGAGCAACGAGGAATTTGTCGCTCGGGGTCTCTCACCAAAGGGGGCGTGCTGTCGATGGTAACTGACAACACTCCCCCTTTGGTGGGCGTGCCGGGGTGTGGCTGCCAGACGGAGGCGTTCCCATGGGAACGCCTACCGTCTGAGCCCGGCCCTACTGACATCAGCAGTGATGTCAGTGGGAGTGATTTTGGCTCTGATAGAGCCAAAATCACTCCTGAGCTTACGGCAGCGAGACCCTACCACAGGGTCTCATCGCAAGCCCGATGGTCGCGATGGTCTTGACCATCGCAACCATCATCATGGACGCTCGCTATAGCTGTGGGTGGTAACCCACAGCTATGCGAGCGTCCATGAGGCCGCTCCATTTTCAGGTAAGAGGGCTTTGATTCAGAGCGAGCGCTCTGGTCAGAGCGTTCGGCTCTGAATCAGGCCCTCAGCTCCTGATTGGTGTCAGCTAATTCCTCCTGATCTCTCACAATGGACCAGCCTCTGCATGGCACCTGGCAGAGGGCTTAAACTTGGAGATGCTGAGCTCCACCCAGAACAGCCGGAGAACGGAATAGCGTTTGGCGCTTGTTTTGTTGGTCGCAGGATTGAGATGCAATAGTAGTAAAGGCAAAATGTTTATTGCTCACAGTCTTAAAAAAGACCCTTCCCCTTAGCCAGGGCGGGATTAAGGTCTGTGGGGGCCCCTGGACAACAAACTTGTGGGGGGCCCTTATGTAATGTCCCCAGTATCAGTGCCCCTTATGCAGTGCCCACTGTAGTAATGCCCCTTATGCAGTGCCTGTTATATAGTGCCCCCCTTATATATTGCCCCCAGACCCAGTAGTGCTCCCCCCCTATGCAGTGCCCCCAGTAATTGTCTCCCCTATGCAGTGCCCCTTATATAATGCCCCCAGTAGTGGTCGCCCTATACAGTGCCCCCAGACAAAGTAGTGGTCCCCCCCTATGCAGTGCCCCCAGTAATGGTCCCCCCTATGCTGTGTCCACTGTAGTAATGCCCCTTATGCAGTGCCCCCAGTAATGGTCCCCCTATGCAGTGCCCCTTATATAATGCCCCCAGTAGTGGTCCCCCTATACAGTGCCCCCAGCAAAGTAGTGGTCCCTCCTATGCAGTTCCCCCAGTAATGGTCCCCCCTATGCTGTGTCCACTGTAGTAATGCCCCTTATGCAGTGCCCCCAGTAATGGTCCCCCTATGCAGTGCCCCTTATATAATGCCCCCAGTAGTGGTTCCCCTATACAGTGCCCCCAGACAAAGTAGTGGTCCCTCCCTATGCAGTGTCCCCAGTAATGGTTCCCCCTATGCAGTACCCACTGTAGTAATGCCCCTTATGCAGTGCCCCCAGTAGTGGTCCTCCTATGCAGTGCCCCTTATATAATGCCCCCAGTAGTGGTCCCCCTATACAGTGCCTCCAGTAGTGCCCCCAGACCTGGTAGTGGTCCCCCCCTATTGCCTCCAGTAGTAGTCCCCCCATATGCATTGCCCCCAGTAGTAGTCCCCCCCAATACAGTGCCCCCAGTAGTTGTCCCCCCCTATACAGTAGGGCCAGTAGTTGTCCCCACTATGCATTGACCCTAGAAAAGGCCCCCCCAGTGCCCCCATGAAGCGGCCCCCCTAAACAGTGAACCCAATAGTGGCCCCCCTATGCAGTGCCCTCTGTAGCAGCCCCCTCCCCTATGCAGTGTCCCCTGTAGCTGCCCCCCACCTATGCAGTGCCCTCTGTAGCGGCCCCCTCCCCTATGCAGTGTCCCCTGTAGCTGCCCCCCCTATGCAGTGACCTCTGTAGTGGCCCCCTCCCCTATACAGTGTCCCCTGTAGCTGTCCCCCCTATGCAGTGTACCCTGTAGCTGCCCCCCCTATGCAGTGTCCCCTGTAGCTGCCCCCCTATGCAGTGACCTCTTTAGCGGCCCCCTCCCCTATGCAGTGACCTTTGTAGCGGCCCCCTCCCCTATGCAGTGTCCCCTGTAACTGCCCCCCCTATGCAGTGTCCGCTGTAGCTGCCCCCCTATACAGTGTCCCCTGTAGCTGCCCCCCCTTTGCAGTGACCTCTGTAGCGGCCCCCTCCCCTATGCAGTGACCTTTGTAGCAGCCCCCTCCCCTATGCAGTGTCCTCTGTAGCAGCTCCCTCCCCTATGCAGTGTCCACTGTAGCTGCCCCCCCATGCAGTGTCCCCTGTAGCTGCCCCCCCCTATGCAGTGTCCCCTGTAGGTGCCCCCCTATGCAATGACCTCTGTAGCGGCCCCCTCCCCTATGCAGTGTCCCCTGTAGCTGCCCCCCATGCAGTGTCCCCTGTAGCTTTACCCCCCTATGCAGTGTCCCCTGTAGCTGCCCCCCCTATGCAGTGACCTCTGTAGCGGCCCCCTCCCCTATTCAGTGTCCCCTGTAGCGTCATGACGTCTCTCCCATCATCACCAGCTGCGGGGGGGAGCCGGCAGTCAGAGCTCATGAGTGAGCTCTGGCTGGCTCCCTCAGTTGAGGAAGCAGCCAATGAGAGTCTGTGTGACTCTCATCGGCTGCTGTAACATACACACAGCTGCCGCCGGCGACTGTGTGTATGTCACTGTGTAGTGTGGCCGCGCTCACTGCGCGGTCTACACTACACTAGCAGAGGGGACACTAGCAGCGGGCGCAGATAGTGCACCGCTGCTAGTGGGGGCCCCTCCGTGTGTGAGGGCCCAGGGACGACAGCCCCTGTCGCCCCCCCCCTTAATATGGCCCTTTCCTTAGCTTATAGCATATAGATGATGTTACAGCAGTTTCTTGATGTCCACAAAGATATACAAAGATGTACACATCACATGTACAATGCCCTTCTTTTATGCCACTCCAATACACATCACCACAGGGGGAAAGTCCGCCATGGGTTCCTATTAGCCAATCATGCTATCTCACAAAACATAAATAAACACATATTACATTTCACAGAAATTAACAAAATTTCCTCGTTACCACCTTTGGCTTTCCTAAAACACACAAACTTAGTATAGACTGTTTCTGAAACGGTAAATATAACATTTCACCGGTACTGATAAATGACATTAATTCTTTCAAATACGAGGAACAATGCATAAAAACAGTTTGGCTTTCCCTGTCTTAACACCTCCAGTTCTTAGGAAGTTCAATCCAATAAGAGCTTCTTAAACACAAACAAATTGTTTTCCTCAAACTTGCTGGGTATTTTACCCAGAGACACACCGGAGCCTTCCTAGCCTGCATTTCAATGAAAGTGCTGTAAACGAAGGGTTTGGCCACTACGTCAGGATAATTAACACATCACTAGGAGGTGAGAATGTTTCAAAAGCCATTTGATTCCAAATATTACAGCCTACTAAAACAAAATAACTTATACATTCCTTATAAGTGCATAGGCTATACATATAAAAGTAAATTTCCACAGCTGCGCACAGCACTTTGAATATACAGTAACATGTTCAAACACATTACATATACATTCGCAGTAGGCGGAGCACTGCACCTAAAGGTCCTTTAAAAATGGAGCCATGGCATGAGGTAATCCCTTCAGTCCTGTGGCAGCCATTTTAATGATGTGTGGTCAGGCTCCAGCCACAGCACACTTACCGCTATTCACTTCTGGATTCCACAAATAGAGGGAAGTTGCAGTTATCAGGAACTCCCCCAGGTACTCTTTTTTTTCCACTGCACTTATGCTGTTATTCTTTTTAGACACGCAAGGACCAGGCTCGGACTGGACTACCAGGGATTCAGGGCCCCCCCGTACTTGTAGCTCTGCCCACTCTCATGGGTTGGTGGGGCCAAGCATGCCTCACATCTTTCGCAACCAAGCCGGCAGGTTGCATGGTGCAAGTTGCCGCCCACCGGTGAATGAAGTGTCACTCACCTCTACTCTGCTCTGAGGTTTGTCCCTCACTCCCCCACCCCACTTGTAGCTCCACCCACTTCCATGGGTGGGCAGGGCCAGGACTGCCTCACTACATTCACAACCCAGCCATCCAGGAAACAGCTGCACTAACAGTAATATATTGGTGCTAGCTGACTCTGGCTGTTGAATGAAGTGTCACCTCAGCTCTAATCTGAGGGCTGCCCCCCGACTTATAGCACCGCCCACTCCCGAAGGTCCCTCCCACTGCCACGGGTGGGTGGTGCCAAGCCCTCTGCACAGTTCATTCACCACATCTGCCACACCAACAGGTATATCAGCTGACTACCAAGCTCACCAGATGATCAGAAGATGGGACATGGAGTTGAAGCCAATAAATGGTAAGCATTATATTGGAGGCTGATGGCATGGCTGACAGGACCGGGTAACATGGCAGCTGGGTGCCAGTGGCTAGGGAGGGTGGGGGGCCAGTACTGTTAAAAGTCTCAAGAGACTGTCGTTGCTGGGTATGATGGCTTTGGCTACTCTCTGCAGTGAGTCAGGCACTACATGACACTTTGCAAGTATATTTAAACACAGTTGAATACACCCTTGCTCCCAGCATGAGCTTTTGCAGACAGGGAGAATTCACAGAAGCTGCCCAATAGCCAGTCATTATTATGGGTGTAATGGGGATTTGTGTATTCAGGAGGGGAGAGGGGGTCACATGTCATTCTGTGCTTCTATCCCATCAACCTGTGCTAAATCCAGATGACCTCTGTGTCCCTACTACTACCCCACCTAGCCCCTTCTACGACTAACACCATCAGCCACACCACTTATACCCAGTCTCTACTACTACTATTTTTACCCCACCTTTATAATGTATGTCAATACTACTACCACCATTCCCAGCTGTCATATATGTCCTTATTGCTATCGCCTTCCCCAGTTGTTAAATAAAACTACAAACTCCTTCCCTTGTGTACATCCGTGTAGCTGAGTGTGCAATACCCACTTTTAGCACGCTGTGATACTGATTGGTGCATCCTTATATGCCACCATTGGTTGCACCATCCATACTATAATACCCCTTCCTAGCCAACCCTTCTGGAGACTGGCCACACCCCTTAGTGGGCCCCTGTGATTGCATTCCCCTGGTGGGCCCATGTCCCAGTCTGACACTGGCTAGGACCACCTTGCTGTAGGCCTGTGCTACTGTGTAACTGTTACGATCCCCAAGGTTTTCAAAGTACGTTCTCATAAGTTATGTGAATTTAGGTTAATACTGCAAACAGGTGAAATAAATTGATGATTTATTAGCACCAAAGGTTTACACAGGAATTGTCAGGTTTGAACTGAACAATGCAGATAGACAATCACTAGAATTGGACAGAGGGCCTGATTCAGACCCGGTTGCTAAGCTGTGCTCTCTCGCTGCCAAATCCCGCGATCGCACTGTCTGGCTTAAGGACACCCTCTATATCTTAGAGGGCGATGGAAGCGAGCGTACGCAGGAGTATAAAGCCGTCCACCTGTCTTTCTTAGCACACATCATCTCCAGGAAGTGTGTGATTAATCGGGAACATCGAGATCCATCGGAGCTGCACACAGCGCATGAGGTAGTCCCTACCCCACCGCAAGCGCTGCGATCAGTTCAGGCTAAAAAACAACCAAGTGACGTGTTCAATGATGCTACTTTGCTAATTATACACACCCATAAAACTCTGTTTTGATGCTCAGACACGCCAACATTCGCACATCCACTCCCCCGTTCACAAGCACCTTCCCCTGTCACCACCCACAAACGATGATATCTGTCACTCAAAGTAGCGTCCAGTCTGTGTACTATGAGCGCACGATTTCCGGCCGCAGTGACTGGTTTGCGCATACGTACTTTGATGCATATGCATGCGCAGATGTGCGATAATCGCCCCTAGCGAACGTTCGCAGCTTAGCAACCGGGTCTGAATCAAGCGCAGAATAAGGTTTGCTGATGTTCAGAATGAGGATAATAACAGGCAGTCTGTGAACACAGGGCCTGATTCAGAGCCGAACGCTCTGAATCAAGGCCCTCCTACCTGTTTTTGGAGCGGCCTCATGGATGCTCGCATAGGTTACCACCCACAGCTATAGCGAGCGTCCATGATGATGGCCGGGATGGTCAAGACCATTGCAACCATCGGGCTTGCGACAACACCCTGCTGTAGGGTCTCGCTGCCGCAAGCTCTGGAGTGATTTTGGCTCTATCAGAGCCAATATCACTCCCACTGACATCACTACTGATGTCAGTGGGGCCGGCCCCAGATGGTAGGCTTTCCCATGGGAATGCCTCCGTCTGGCAGCCATGCACCGGCACGGCACGCCGACCAAAGGGGGCGTGCTGTCACTCACCATCGACAGCACGCCCCCTTTGGTGCGAGACCCCGAGCAACGGATTCCTCATCGCTCGCCGGGTCTCGCGCATGCGCACGACGGAGCTACCTCCGTTGTGCGCATGCGCACTTCGGCACCATCGACCCACTTGCGAGCGTACAGCGCTCGCGAGCGGGTCAGAATCAGGCCCACAGGTATACTGACTGGACTGGATGGAACCAGACTGGATACCCACATCAGAAAAAGTCCAAGGTAGCAAATGCAGAACATAAATTGACTGTATGAGGCAGATGTGGTAAATGCTGAAAATAACAAAGTTCAGAGTAACTGATGTTTTTGAAGAGGATGTGATCTACACTAGGAATAGGTGAGTATGGATTTTCTTTTTTATTTACAGGTGTCGTAGATGCTACTGGACAATGACAGGAATGGCTATAGGGATTATAGGTGAGTATGTATGAGTGTAACTGAATGTGAGTGTGCATCAGAATCAGAATCAACTTTATTGGCCAGGTAAACAGTCGTATACCAGGAATATAGCTCCGGTTTACTGTATGCCAAGAACTCGCATACATAACTCACAATACATTCATAAAACATAAAACAATACATAAATAATAACTGACAATAAAACTTTTTGTTTCATGTGCATTAATGTTTTAATAAAGTTCTACTTTCACGGATTGTATCTTGTAGTTATTTGCAGGTAAACTAGAGGTACCAATTGGCCCCTAATGCCCAATCAACCAGGTACCCACAGCCCAGGGCAATCCCCGACACCCTTGGGTGATAAGCCCAGGCCTGGGGTGCCCCGGAGAAGGGGAGCCCCTTTATTGGGGGTTTCCCACAATCCCAGGGATCCCCAGCCTGGGCTAAATAGCGGTTAGGTGATAATGCTTTGGAATGGGGACCCGGTGAAAGGGTCCCCTGGCTGTGGCATTACACCCCCAGTAGAAAGAGTCCAGTGTTAGTTGCGGAGAATTCGGAGGACTTCTACTCATTTTGTCCCCCCATATTTCCAAAACCAGGACTGGCTCACTGAGCCTTGTGCTGATTGATGAAAATACAGGGGACCCCTACATAAAGTACCCCCCGTATTTCTCAACTGGGACCGGCTCAACAGAGGCTGGTACTGGTTCTTAAAATACAGGGGAACCCTATGCATTTTACCCCTGTACTATAAGAACCATGACAGGCTTTTAAGGGGGAAACCCACATTCTTGTTTGTTTTTTTTTTTTTTACATTTTACTAATTTTTTACACACAGAATTTTCACAGATCATACTGATCTGTGAAGGCTTCTGTATAACATAGACCTTGTAATGCAAGTCACATTACAAGGTCTGTGTTTTCATATGAGTAACTCACACACACTCGCTAAATGTAATAGCCTCAAACTCACAAGTTCGCATGGCTATTACATTTGCTGAGTTGTGGGGCAAACTCGGACCTTAAAATATGCGAGGTTTGTCTCGCATAGAAAACTCAGACCCTATTACATTTTGCCCATTGTGTCCATTTTTACCAGAGATTGTTCATCTTTAAATGAATATTCCTGCTGACTGAGGGGCATGAATCATACACAAATAACTTGTATCATTATCTTTGCATTTATTGTCACATTAGGATATACTGTACAAATTATTATAACAATTTGTCTGATATTACAACAATATTTGCTACTTGTATTCTTACACTGAGATAATTAAGTGGTGCCAACCAATTCCTGCTCTTTAAACATCAATTAATTTGGGCCTAGAGGGCCTTTGTACTAATAATCGCGGCACTGCCGTGATTATGATGTATCCATCTCTCTGGGAATATTTTCACTTTTAATTAAAATATCCCGGCTATGTACCAAGGAGAACTTGCAGGGACAGCGGTTGCAGAAAACGCTGGCCCCACAAGTTATTTCCCCGGCTTTAGGAGTAGTTTTTCACTGAAATGAAAGACTTATCTGTCAGCTTGCGGGTCCGGCTAGGGGCTGCGGGGGAGAGACCGAAAGATCTCTCTTCTGCCCCTGGAGCCCCCATAGGCTAGCAGTAGTTTGCACCATCTTAAGATCTTAAGATGGTGTAAACTACCGCTGCTAAACTCCGAAAAGCTTCGATGTTTGGAGTTTAGTACATAGGGGCAGATCATAGTCCCCATTGATAATAATGGGGACTGTGATCTGCAAAGCTGATTAGCACTTTGCCAGAGATTTCTGTGAAACCTCCTGCATTGTGCTTTTAGTACATAGCTACACTACATAAAATTATACAGGAACTGCAGTTTCAGTATACTGTTATGTAAAAAATCTGCTTGGTACGGTAAACAGGCCCCTAGATCACTAAATTGGAATAATCTAGTACAATTACTACTGTTTTTTTTAACATCAATGCTGGATTAATACCCTAATAATTCTGTTTGGGGTTGATTAATATCCTGAAATATCACAATAATTAATACTTACAAATTGTGGCCCTCATTCAGAGCCACTCGCTAGCAGCAGTACGCTCATTCTGAGCGATGTTCGCACATCTGCGCATGCGTACGGATCGTTATACGCATGCGCGAACCAGTCAGTGCGGCCGAAATTCATGTGCTCGCAATATAGCGAATGCCTGCTATTTTGAGTGACAGAATGAGGCGTATGTGGGTGGTAACAGGGGAAGGTGCTTGAAAATGGGGAGTGGAGATCCGAACGCAGGCGTGCTTAAAGGTCAAAACGGGCGTTTTATGGGTGTGCATAATTAATACAGCAGCGCCATTGACCACGTCACTGGGTTATTTTATAGCCAGAACTGCTCGCAAGATTGTGGTAGCAAAAACCAACCACAAGAATAGCGAGCAGTTCATACGCTGGTCGATGTACTCGATTAATCTAATAAATAGCGGACATGACGTATGGTGCGAGCGGCCAGGGGGCGTTTTTAACAAATAAACGAGCGTATGTTTTGCTCGCTCGTTCAGACTTAGAGGTGTGAACAGACTGCAATTTGCGAACGGATCATTTGAATAGCCACCCCTTGTTTTAGAACGAACGACCGCAAATAGCGAGTGGGTCTGAATGAGGGCCTGTGATTTTATTTTATCATGGTATAAAAATCCAGAGGTTGGATTTCTACCTGAATAACTTTACTAGGTGTTGGTTACATTTCACACACTGTGATAATTTGTGTACAAACCTGTTATTGTATTTTTTC
Source organism: Taudactylus pleione (assembly GCA_031769625.1). Lineage (NCBI taxonomy): Eukaryota > Metazoa > Chordata > Amphibia > Anura > Myobatrachidae > Taudactylus > Taudactylus pleione. Next base: position 424,279 of record JAUIMM010000562.1, on the reverse strand, counting down.
AGCAAGTGAGACTTTGTGCTTGTTCCAAGTTATTTATAACAATTACTTTTTAGTACAATATTTGTGTGTCTGTTTGTGTTTTGTAATTATTCTCTTTGAGATAGCATTTTTCACCTATTGTCATTAAAAGTGAAGTTTTATACTGATGATCTGCTAACAAATGTAGGCGAGTGCCCCAACCAAGAAACATCTTTTTTCTTTTATATATTGCTAGCTTCATAGTTTACCACTTTATTCTGAATAATTACCATAACTCGGGTATCCCATCATAGTATAATATTTTCTTTTAATTTCCTAAGGCAAATCCTGAAAACATGTCTCAAGCATACATATTTATTTTATGGGGTGCAATAAGTATAGCAGTATAATAACAGACAGTAAGTTTATAAGGTGTCATAGAAAGGGTTTGTCACACCCCTGGTACCGCCCTGACAGTCTCTCACTTTAAAACAATTTAGGACTTTTGTTCCTATATTATTATATAATACTAAACCCATTTCTACAGTAAACCAGGAGATATAACAGGTGATTTTTCCCGGTATGGATTGTACACAGACTCACCAGTTGCTGTGAGAGCTGAGAGGACACACAGTAATCCGAGGAGTGATCCCATCATGACCTGAGAGTGATGAATAGAGGCATCAGTCTACTGCAGGATAACCAGCCAGGTCCTGTTATTATATAGATCTGGAGGAAGGTGGGGCTGCAATACCTGGCAATACGCCAAATTCTATACGTTAGATGAAATTGTAGATAAGAGTTTTCCTGAACTGATTCTGTAGAAATGAAACTAAAGCCAGGTACACACTAGACGATGTTGGTACCCAGCGATGTTGGATGCAGCGGACCCAGCGGTGGTGCCGGCATCAGTAATTGCATACACACTTGCTGATGCCGGCGATGGCAGGGGGTGGCGCCATGCTGCATTTGGCAGCATGGAATCATTAACGAAAACTCCAGATTCTACTGCAGGCACAAATGACTGGGGATATCGTTAACGACCCACGGGAGCTTGCATCGTTCATTGAATAGTGCCTACACACTGGACGATTTGAACGATAAATTGTTCAAAGATGTTGTTATTGTTCAAATCGTTAAAAAACATCACCCAGTGTGTATGGGGCTTTAGAATGTGGTGGCAATTTTAGCTTAGCAACATGCTCCTGTGCAGAGATCTGAGCCTGGAGTCCCTTAGCCTCTGTAAAGCACAAATGGGTCAATTCAATTAGGTACAAGTTTGCAAAAGTGAGTTTGTTTGTTTGATGAAACTCGCAAATACTGCACGAATGCGAGATTCGATTAGAAACGTCTATTCGTGGTAATCGGCGCAAGTGTGTGTTATTTTTCTGCAGAATGCGATCTGGGAGAATTACATGAAAAATAGGGAACACTGTCCTGGACCCTAAAAATTTGACAATTTTGTTAACAGAACCATAGACTCTTAGTGGGCATAAGGAAAGTGATGCAGATTTTTAAATAGTGTCAAATGGCTGAATTGTGCTTTTTAAAAAATAAATAGACTGATAAAAAGCAAAGTTTTTTCATTTAATCACAAACAAACTAAACAGTCAAAATTAGAAAAAGTTGATTTTGCGGTAATTTCAGGGCACTTTTTCATTTAAAAAATACTTTAAATATGATGTGTCTAAACTAATGAAAAAGTTGATTTTGGGCTAATTTGAGGATATTTTTTTTAACAACTAAAAATATGATGTCGTTATTGGGCCAATTAAGCTAATTGAAAACTTCCAAAAGCCTAATTAGTCATTAAGGGGGGGAGGGGGAATTCTCATAAAATAAAGATTTTCCCTACCTTTATTATATCCTTAGGGGGGGGTGTTTAAAAAACCTGTGAAATTCTCCTGGAAAATTGGGAGTTGCAATAAAAAATGCTAGCACAAGCCAACTTGCACTTAATTGGATTGACCCCAAAAAATGATTGACCCCAAGAAAACAGAGTTTAAAATGTAGCATCAGCCCAAAGCTGGTATTTGCATTGCTACATATTCAATAAACCACTTGGTTTTACTTTTATAAGATATATATATATGAAAAATAATAAAAAACTAGAGCACTTCCTAGTGCAATTACTGTGAAAACAACACCAAAATTGTGCGAAGAGGGCGTGGCGTGAACCCGTACTATGTGCGTAAAATTCTGACAGCTTATCTCATGTCTTTTGTGAAGATCCTCATAAGGTCACTGACATCAGTAGTGTTTTTCACAGTTTTCATGGGAATCCATAAAAACATAAAAATACATACTGTACATAGTGTAATACAGTTTACAATTTCAGAGCTTCAATATTGTAAATAAATGCTTGTGCAATAGAGATACAGTAGTAAAACACAGCTTGTCTTTGCTGTATGCTGATTCACAGATAAGCTGTATGTCTATTTTTCTGGTTTATGGATTTTGGATTCCCATTAAAATAATGGAGCTTTGCTCGTCCAATATGAGTGGATATTTCTAGGCACAAAACACAGACTTTCCAAATACTTATACCCATATGGGGTGTTTTCTATTTGTATTATTGGTTCATTTCACATATTGTTATACGCCAGTATAGTGCCCAAATTACTTTTATTTTATAATATATAGTATATACCTAGTAGTATTTGGTGAGCTGAACTTGTTCCTATGAAATGTATGCTGATATGCTGAGTTTCTTAAAAAAGGTGTGATTATGGACCGAAACGTCATGTGATATAGGCTTCCAGGTGGGGAGAAAGGATTGGTGTCTGTGTGTTAAGTAGTTCTCAAGTTTATCACAAGCATTAAAATATATATATATATATATATATATATGATTTTGTTGACCGGCACTCCTCTAAGGATTCCAACAGCCGGGGTGCAAAAAATCCAGGGAAACCGACACATGCGTGCAGGCTTAAGAAAGAACAAGTGACCAGGCAGCACTCCACGGACTTAAATAAATAGACGTAGGATCAAATAGTAAGAGCAACGTTTCAGATGTTTTAATTCATCTTTCTTCAGGTCTTGAAGAAAGATGAATTAAAACATCTGAAACATTGCTCTTACTATTTGATCCTACGTCTATCTATTTAAGTCCATGGAGTGCTGCCTGGTCACTTGTTCTTACATATATATAAATATATATATATATATATATATATATATATGTATACATATATATAATATATATATATATATATATATATATATATATATGGGATGTGCATCGACCCCCGTGTTTTGGTTTTGGATCTGGATCTTCTCTGGTTTTGGATCTGGATTGGTTTTACCAAAACCTCACCTCTGTGTTTTGTTTTTTGGGTTTTGGTTCTGAATCTGGATTTTTTCTTAAAAAATAAAAAAAACAGCTACAATCACATAAAATGGGCCTTTTTTGTTCCTAAACTATTAATAACCTCAATGTCATTTATTTCCACTCATTTCCAGTCAACTTTGATCACCTCACAGCTCACAAGATAGATTTTTTCATCTAGTTAAAGGGCCAAAAGGTTGCATCCAGCTTCCTGGCTCAAATCTGTTTGATATAATTATTAATAGGGTTGCGGACTGTGGAAAGATGACGGTTGGGATACCCTTGAGGATAGAAGAATTGATAGTTGATAGTTGGTGCTGCCCCTGGCTGTAAAATTGCTAAAAAAATATTTATAAAACAATTAATTGGTGCAGCCGCTGGCAGTAAAATTGATAATAAATAAATTTAAAAACAATTCATTGGTGCAGCCCCTGGCTGTTAAATTGATAATAAATTATTTTAAAAACAAATTACTGGTTCCCAAACCAACCATGTCAGGCAGCAATGCCCCAAACAGCACATAATGGAAAGGAAAAAGGTGCAAGATGGAATAGTCCTTGGGCCCTCCCACCCACCCTTATGTTGTATACGAAACAGGACATTCACAGTTTAACAAACCAATCATTTCAGCAACAAGGACTGTCAATTGTGGCTGAAATTATTGGTTTGTTTAAACCCCCATAAAACAAGCCGCCAATTTGCATTGGACATGGAAATGAAAATGATCCCATACACAAACTGGCTTTACATTACAAGTTGTCATCATCCTCGTCCACGTCATCCCCATCAGTGTGTACATCCTCTTCTTCACACAATATTAATTCATCCCTGCTGGAATCCACCACATTTTGATGTAATTGTTGGTAGAGGTGTTCCTCGTGGAATTTGTAATTCATTTTAATGAACATCATCTTTTCCACATTTTGAGGAAGTAACCTCCCATGCCAATCACTGACAAGGTTGCCAGCTGCACTGAAAACTCTTTCAGAGTGCACACTGGAGGGTGGGCAACTTAAGCAATGCAAAGCCAGTTTGTGTATGGGACTCCAAATTGCCTTTTTTTCCTGCCAGTACTGAAAGGGACTGTCTGACATGTCTATTAGGATGTTATCTCTAAAATAGTCCTCCACCATTCTGTGAATGGAGACCGTATCACACATAGTCACGGTAGAAGACATGTCACTAGTAGGCAATTGTCTTAGACCCGACCAGATGTAATTTTTTGGTGAACAATCTGCAAGACCAGCAGGCATTCTGTAAGGAAAATTTAGTTTTTCCTGGCAGCTGCAGAAACTGAAGGAGGAAATGATGGCGTTTCACGAGCGGCTGCAGCTGACAATTTTTTTTACCAACAGCTCTTTGCATAGTTTTAGATTTCGGTCTGTTGGAAAAAAACTCACAAGGTAGGACTTAAACCTAGGATCCATATTGGTCGCCAAAATATGTTTTTAAGGTTTCAATAGATTGATGACTCTTGGATCCTGGTGAAGTGAATCAAGGGCTTGATCCACCAGTCCAACAATCGCTCCATATCAGTTCCTCCTTCAGTTTCTCCAGCTGTTTTTGCAAAAGTCTGATGAGTGGAATGACCTGACTCAAGCTGGCAGTGTCTGAACTAACTTCACGTGTGGTAAGTTCAAAGGGTTTGAGAACCGTGCACAACACAGAAATTATTCTACACTGCACTTGAGTAAGGTGCATTCCACTTCCATGGCCTATGTCATATACCATTGTATAGCCCTGGATGGCCTTTTTGCTGTTACTCGATCTGCTGAAGCATATAGAGGGTAGAATTCCACCGAGTTACTACCACTTGCTTCAGCTGATGGCAGGGCAAATTTTACAGTACCTGCTGGTCATGCAATCTTCGACAAGTGGTTGCAAGATGTCTAAAGTGCCCAGATATTCTGCAGGCCATCGAGAGGACCTCCTGTATGCCCCTGTCATTTTAAAAAAAATGTTGCACCACCAAATTAATTGTGTGAGCAAAATATGGGACGTGTTGGAATGCACCCACATGTAATGCTCTCAAAATATTGGTGGCATTGTCCAAAATCTCAAATCCCGAGGAGGGTTCAAGTGGGGTAAGCCATTTAGCAATGATTTCCCTGAGGTTTTCTAAGAGGTTCTAAACGGTATGCCTCTTAGTGAAACCAGTTATACAAAGAGTAGCCTGCCTCTGTATCAGCTGTCTTTTGGAAGATTTTGCTGCTCTTGTTGCTTTTGTAGGCAATACTCCTACCCAGTGGGCTGTCACTGTCATGTAATCCTTAGTTTGCCCTGTCCCACTTGTCCACATATCAGTGGTCAAATGGACAGTGGGTACATTGGCATTTCTGTGGACATTAATAAGGTTTTTTTTAATATCATTGTACAGACTTGGAATTGCTGTTCTAGCAAAGTGGAATCTAGAAAGGATCTGTTAGTGAGATCACAGGACCTCAATTAACTGTTGAAAACCCACTGCAGTAATGGCAGATCATGGACACACATCTAATACCAGCATAGCTGTTATGGCGTCTGTAATCCGCTGTGCAACTGGGTGATTGCTGTCATACTTGTTTGCTCTTGCAAATGATTGTTTGACAGTTAATTGTATTTTGGAGGATACACTACAAGTAGTCTTCCTCCTGGTCCCCTTCTGGGATGAAGATCCACTCACAGCAACAGCAGCAGCAACAGGCGTAGTCATCAAGGATCCATCTGATGAATCACGGATAGGAGAGGAGTCAATCATGCTTCAAATAACAACTTTGGATGCAGCAGGACTACTCCCGATGAGGAATGAGGATGTTGATGATGCAGGTGTTTGTGGTGGAGATTGAAAGCACTTGGATCCCATAGAGAGGGAGCAGGTAGGTGAGAATGGACTTGTTACGTTTTGAGTTTTGGAACTTGGTGGCATACACTTTGATATTTGATGAATGCGCTCCAAGTGACGTAACAAGGAGGAAGTTCCTATGTGGTTTAGGTCCCTCCCTCTACTCACTCTTGCTTGGCAATGGTTACATATGGCTTGACAACTGTTGTTCAGATTGGGGTGGAAATAATTCCACACGTGAGAAGTGGATTTTTTTGTCTTTTGCCCTGATATGACAACAATGTGCTTTTTCAATCCATGGGCAACAGCTGTTGCCTTAATTACACAAAGGACATCCTATCAACATCCTCATCACCAACATCTTCATTATCAACATCCTCCTCCTCCATGTGCAACTCCACAGAAGCATCCTCACTGACTATGTCTGCAAGATGTTGACTGCCCTTCCCCACATTTACAGAGAGCACACAAATGTTGGAGGATCCTCCAGTACACTAGTACTTAGGTCTGGCTCACACATGGCAACCGTGGACACACTTGCACTCTCCTCGGAGACTTGTGATTTTGATTTCTCAGGACACACAGCTTGTTTTTCCAAAGCTGTCTTACTCTTCTTAACAACTTTCAGTTTTTTAATGGTACCACCACTACTACTACTACAAGCAGAAGGGCTATCAGAACAAGAAGTCAACATAAATAAAGGCCATGGCCATATTGCCAATTTTTTGTTTATCTAAAGGCTTGCCTTTCAATTTTTTTTCTTTTCTACAGTAAAAGTAGCTTTACCATATCCATGGCATGACTTAAGCCCTGGGGCATGGGCCTTGATAGAGGATAAGGAAGTTGTCGGACTTGCATTATCATGATGACTGCTGGCGGCAGCTACAACATGTGGTTCTTGGCCATGCTCTCCTGTTATGTGACAGTACTCCATATTTTCTGCAGTCTTGAAGCAGTGTCACAAGAACCAATAGTGTAGCTAAGGTGCGGTTACAAAATTCACACACGTGCAGCCGTGCACACACAGAAAAAAAATATACAAAATACACTATTTGTGTTATTTTTGCAGTCCAGAACTTGGGCCCAGAACACAGATTGATGTCGACTGGAGTCGAGCAGCACTAGGTTGCAACTTGCATTGCTGGCTGTATTTTGTGCAGCTATGCCTAACACACACACACACACACAGAAAATAAATAGACAAAAGACACTTCTTTTTTTGGGGGGTCCAGTACTTGGGCTCAGAGCACAGATTGATGATGACTGGCAGCACTAGGCTGCGTTGCTGTATCTTGTAAGGCTAAGCCTAAAACGCACACACACAGAAAAAAATTAGACAAAAAAAGACACTATTTGTTTTATTTTTTTTCGGGTCCAGAGCACAGATTGATGATGACTGGAGTTGGGCAGCACTAGGTTGCAATTTGCATTGCTGGCAGTATTTTGTGCGGCTAAGTCTAACACCAGGGCATCTTAAGAGAGGAGAGAGCCCGTGTGCCCTCCCCTCCCTTCTAGTGGCCAGCAGCTGACTGACGTGGCTGGCCAGCCACCAGAGCATTAGTAATCTCCAGGAACTAGTACGTTTAAAATAATATGGGTGCAGGGTGTGTGGTGCGGGGCCCACCTGGACCTGGGAGCCCGTGTACCCTGCACACACTGCACCCATTATAGATATGCCACTGCCTAACACGCACAGACACACAGAAAAAAATGAGACAAAAAATACACTATTTGTGAACTAGGGCCAAGAGCACAGATTGATGATGACTGGAGTTAGGCAGCACTAGGCTGCAACTTGCATTGCTGGCTGTATCTTGTTCTTGTGTGGCTAAGCCTAACATGCACACACTCACAGAAAAAAATGAGACAAAACAAGACACTATTTGTTTTATTTTTTGGGTGGTCAAGAACTTGGGCCAAGAGCACAGACTGTTGATGACTGGAGTCAGGCAACACTAGGTCGTGTTGCTGTATCTTGTGCGGCTAAGCCTAACTTGGACACACAGGAAAAAAATAAAAAGAATTTGTGCCCAGATGGACGCAGCAGACAGCACAGCACCAGCCCAGATGGATTAGCACGAGCCCAGATGGACACAACAGACAGCATAGCAGTGACAGCACCAGATGGATCAGCAGTGTACCAGCCCAGGACACAGCAGACAGCACAGCACCAGCACAGCACTAGCACAGGTAAGTACTACCTCTCCCAGCCCTACACTACCCACCCTCCCTGTTCAGTCTCCACAGCCAGAGTGAAATGGTGGCTGCCGCATGGTCCCTTATATACACAGAGATGAAAGCTCGCGAGCTGCGAGATTTCGTCTCTATGGTTTTGCGTTGGTTTGAGATCCTGGGCCGGTGGGGGAACTGAATGCACGTTCGGTTCTTGCCCAGGATCTTAAAATTTGGATGGGTTTGGATCTCTGAGATCCGAACCCGCTCATCTCTAGTTTATAATATAACACAATGTTTCATTTTTTGTCAACAATGTGTCTTTCTTTGTGTAGACATGTTACATTTCAAACAAAGCAGATACAAGCCCTTAAAAGGTAAAAGCAAATAGTTTAATATAGCCACATCTGGCTAATTTGGAAAACAATAAAGCACAAAAAATTGTGAATAAAAATGATTAGTTCTCCCTCAACAGTTCTCAATTGTTGTAACAGCCAAAGACTTGTAAATCTGGCCACCATAAATTGTATTCAGTATTTAGAATCTGCTGTAATTAGTATTCCTTATGAAGTGTGATGCCACTTAAAAAAGCTTGTGTCAGTATCTGCTTTATATATATAATATATATATATATATATATATATATATATATATATATATATATATATATAAATATATATATATGTTCCACAGGATGCCGTTTTGTTGTGTATGATGCAATTAAACACAATGGTGTGCATCCAATATTTTGTAGTAAAATGGTCCATAATGGAAATGCTAAGCACTGTAGATTGTATCAAGTTGTATCTAGACTCGAAAATTAGTTAAACGGTCAGCAATGAGCAGAATTGATGATATTGTCAGTAATAGACTCACTTTTCAGCTGTTAATTCAGTTAGTATTGCAAGGACCTGTGTAGATGCTATAGATGGAGCAATAAACTGGGGCTGCATAGACTGTACCTCTGTGTCAGGAGAATGATCTTCCCAGATGCTCACTCTGAGTCCGCGGTCTTTGTAACTGCCGCACCGGGAAGTCCCGTGTGTGTAATGACAACCATGATCTAAATTAAGGCAATCCCTTTGATTTGATCTTTCTGTAATAAATCTTCAACTCTTTCATGGCTTGGCAGTTCATTACAGTACTTGTATCCTGCATCACAGCACCATCAGTGTGGTCTTTGTGGGTCTTGCATACCATATTAGTGATAGGCATGTGTCAGCATGTCCCATGTCAGCAAAAGTACCTATAATCTTGACAATTGTCCAGTTTCAGTGCAGATATTTACTGGGTTTATTGTCTTAATGACTTGTCTTCCTGCTGTCTGATGTAGGACAGTCTGAAAAGATTGCTGCAGCACTGCAGCGGAAATCCACACTTGATCTTCATCTGTCAATGTGGCATAATCATTCTTCTCCCCATCTTCAAATCAATCCTGTCACTTTGTAGCTTTGCTTGCAGAGAAATCCAATGTAGATGGTTCTGTTATCTCTTTCTATATTGGCTTAAATTTAACAAGTCCAGCAAGTGTCTGATGTATACCGCTCAAGCGTCCCTTTTCCTGTGAGTACTATATTCAATATATTAAAGCCTGTTTCTGTGCCTCTCTGTTATGCACAAGCAATTTATCTGCATTGATCTCTCCAGCAATCAACATGAGAGTTTCTGCCTTGCCGTTGGTAACTGTGCATCTTTCAGTTGTTTCAAATACATTGATTGATAAGATTTTGTCAAGAAACACTCTGGGGTTTGAGTTTGCTTACCAATGACAAAATATGCAATGTTGTCACTAAATAAGTACCCAGTGAGTGTCTTTGTAATTGTCTGCTCTCTGTTATCAGACAATTCTCCAATCAGTTTGTCTGTATTGGGTATATGCTCATTGTATCTCTTTATCAGTGTGAGTGTTTTTCCAAACAATTGTCAAGTTACCAGAGGACATTCTTTGCTTTGAATGTCTGCTCATGACACACATCCTGTGTTACCTGCAAAATGCACAGTGCTGTGCTTCCTAGCACTAACCTGTCTAATGCTTAACTGATCCCTGTCAATGTGACTAAAAAGTATCCATATTTTTGTTGATATTTACAATAAATACAGGATAAGCAACTATGCACAATATGTGAGAATGGAACATTAGTACAATTACCTATAATGAAATATATATATATATATATATATATATATATATAAGCCAGCTTATGGATGAGAGTATTAATTTGTAATGTACATGGACAACAACACATGGAAGACACATGAACATCCATGTGGACAACGGACAACATAGAGGGTGGGGGTGTGTGTTTGGGTATCTGTAAATAATGCAGACAGATGTGTATAGTGAGGGAACAGGATGGGGGAAGGGGCAGGACAAGGTGTGGGTACTGACTTAATCCTACAAGGTGCAGCCCCCTCACCTTGCCCTGCTTATAACCCTCATAACTCATAACAGGAGGGCTGGTGGACTACCTGATATGTCTTGCTCTGCTGTCTTTACACTACAGTATCTGACCTGACTGACCAAGAGCAACTTTCTCATCCCCAGTTCCTTTTCTCATACAACTGTGCTCAGTCCACACTGATTCTGGGAGGATGCATGGCTGTGCTGAACCTGCTAGGACATTGCTGGACCATGGCCATGCCATGCCTACCAGCATCAGTGAGGAGAAGCAGAGACAGCTGGAATCCTGGGACAGCATATGTGCTGCAGCATCACACTACTAAGAAATAAAAAGCTGCCCATTGTAGTCAGGAGGTAAGAAGTGTGTGGAGGGTGGGAGCTAGACTAGTTCTAGACTAGGCTAGACTAGTTCTAGCTACATCCCTGATTACAGTCAATGAAATTAGACGGGATACTGATATCCAAATAGGTCAAGTAAGAAGGTTGCCAATTATATTTGATATCATGTTTATGTCAATGGAATGACTTTTGCAGGTATTTCACTTGTTAAAATGAAAGAATAATCTATAAGATTTTGGTGTAATGCTGTGAAAGACAACTCAGTGTAGGTCATAAATAGTAATATATTGTTTGATGGACGTTTCCAATAACCCATAATAAAGTTAGTTTCTTAATTCTCAGTGAGTACCTCTATAGCTAGAGCAAGTATCACCCCTGCATCGTGCCATTGGTGATTTTAAAATTAGATGATAAATAACTGCTACAATAGTTCCTGAGGGACTTTTACAGAGCAATATTGTGCATGGATTTCAACTTTATGAAGCTCTAAAACACTGAAGGTTTCGATTGTACATGGGGAATGTAGTTATATTGCCAGTGGACAAGATGCCGGCTGCTGAAATACTGAAGCCGGAATCCCACCACCTGGCAAAAGGCTGATGTCAATATCCTGAAGAAGATCAGCGACTGGCATCTTTTAAGCATCTGTGGCTTTGCAAAAATGCATATTAGTCGCAAAGCTATATACTGGATGCACCAGGAGACTTTTCTGATTAATTTTAAATGCTACATTTGTATATCTGTGGGCAACTGAGTCTGTATACGACCACAACGGAACTTGCCATGGAAAAAGCCCCAGCTGACGCATTGTAGCACTTCAGATGAAGATTCAGAGAGCGATTTGCACACAGGTATACAAGTGGCGCATTTTAAATTAATCAGCAAAGTCTCCTGGTGCATCCTAGTCACACTGCATTGCGGTTAAGACACATTTCCATCAAAGAATATGCAAAAAAGATGCACAGTGCTAGCAGAGTAGCAAAGGACCTGGCGCACCAGGAGGGGCTGTACGGGGAGACTGCAGCCCTTAGATGTATATCCAATGTATCCTGCTCCAGTGCCCTCCTAGAGGGTCAGCACCCTCAATATCGCTAACAGAGGATGAGAATCGGCACTTGGAGACTAGTACACCATTTGTACTAGTCTCCGAGTGCTGCCTCTTATCTTCTGTATATATATATATATATATATATATATATATTACAGTATGGTACTGAAATAACGCTCAGTCCCGTATATTTCTGTGTAAATGCGGTTGTTTTATAAAAATATGAGCAACTATTCAACAATAATCCTGTTTTTGCAGTGGCAGCTGTATGTTCTCCAGAAGAACCAGTAGTTGCATGATCCCAGATTTTATGAAAAACAAGAGGTGAGAACAAGCACCTTTATAGTGTAGTATTTGATTACAATGCAGCACACTCTCTCAATAATTAGCATGCGTACTGTAATAACCCAGAACAACAAGCATTTGGTTATGAGTCCTTTTCCTGGCTTCGCCGCATTGTTTCCCTTAATCATCCAAAGGTAAATGGCAATACACCCCGACATAGGGTTCAAAAAGAGAGAGAACACTCTCATAGTGTTGTATATTTCAAAACGATGTTTAATACAAATACACTAAATACACACAAAAACATGAAGAATTACATTTATAAAAGTTGAAAAAAGCTTATCTGATAGTAGCTGGACAAAGAGTCTAGGGGTACACCCACAGTCTTCAATGCATTTCGTCCTTTATGCAGTTAAAGCTGGACTTCTTCAGGAGGATTCATATAGCACCCTCAAGCACTGTCTTATATATCTTAAGAATAATTGATAGTGTCCATAGATGGTGTTTCCAGTGATCGCTGCCATTTTGTCCGTTACCGCGCATGAGTGGGATTATACAACACCGCTATTATATAAATGGAGGTACTTCAACAAAATGGCCACTGTAGGTGGGACAATTTAGAACAGCAATACACCAGTAATAGTGTACATAGGGGTAGTGCTACAGCCCCTGTCAAGTTGCCATGGTAGCCTAAAATATACATAAACAACAAGCTCCAAACGGTGTGAGCACTGGGCACGATGCGTTAAAACTAGTAATGCCCACAGCTTAGATGCAGTGAAATAGCGCTGATCCCCGTGTCTAAACACTATGTCCCCGGCACTGTGTTACCGCACATGCGCGGGTAAATACAAGATTGTGCCGTGGTCTACACATGGTGTCCTATACCTCCAAGACACACGCGAGTGTTGGCTAATCCCGCTCATGCGCAGTAATGGACAAAATGGCGGCGATCACCGGAACACCATCTATGGACACTAGTAATTATTCTTAAGGTATATAAGACAGTGCTTTAGGGTGCTATATGAATCCTCCTGAAGAAGTCCAGCTTTAACTGCATAAAGGACAAAATGCGTTGAGGACCGTGGGTGTACCCCTAGACTATTTGACCAGCTACTATCAGATAAGCTTGTTTGAACTTTTATAAATGTAATTCTTCATTTTTTTATGTGTATTGTGTGTATTTGTATTAAACATCGTTTTGAAATTAACTACACTATGAGAGTGTTCTCTTTCTTTTTGAACCCTATGTTTGAAGTATATTGCCATTTTCCTTTTGATGGTTAAGGGAAACAACCCAGTGAAGCCAGGAAAAGGACTAATAACCAAATGCTTGTTGTTCTAGGTTATTATGGTACGCATGCTAATTATTGAGAGAGTGTGCCGCATTGTAATCAAATATTACACTATAAGGTGCTTGTTCTCACCTCTTATTTTATATATATATATATATATATATACACACACACACACGGAAATAAAAGTGCATGCAGGGATCTGTAATTCCATACAGTCACTGGTGAAAAATAAAGAAAGAGAGAGAGAGACAGGGAGAAGAGAGAGAGACAGGAAGGAGAGAGAAAGAGAGAGAGACACAGAGAGAGAGAGACAGGGAGAAGAGAGAGAGAGACAGAGAGCAGAGAAAATTGAGAGAGAGAGATGGAGGAGAAAGAGAGAGAGAGGGAGTAGAGAGAGACAGGGAGAAGAGAGAGAGAGATAGACAGAGAGAAGAGAGAGAGAGACAGGGAGAAGAGAGACAGAGAGAAGAGAGACAGGGAGAAGAGAGAGAGAGACAGGGAGAAGAGAGAGAGAGACAGGGAGAAGAGAGAGAGACAGGGAGAAGAGAGAGAGACAGGGAGAAGAGAGAGAGACAGGGAGAAGAGAGAGAGAGACAGGGAGAAGAGAGAGACAGAGACGGGGAGAAGAGAGAGAGAGACAGGGAGGAGAGAGAGACAGGGAGAAGAGAGAGAGAGACAGGGAGGGGAGAGAGAGAGACAGGGAGAAGAGAGAGAGACAGGGAGAAGAGAAACAAGGACAGGGAGAAGAGAGACAGGGAGAAGAGAGAAAGATGTTGCTATTGAAGGACTGACCTTTTACCCAGGCACCAATCCTGTTGTGATAAATAACACAGTAACAGCCGACACAGCAGGGGCAAAGTGTGAGCCTAATGAGTGATGGAGGAGACCCGGACCAGCCAGCATGACATGAGCATTAACTAGGAAGGCAGGCCAAGTCTTCAGACTCCTCTGGTTTTCATGCTGGGGTCGGTCACTAGATCTTGACGTCATAGCCCTGGCAACAAGCAGTCTAGAGGAGAAGGTAAGAGGAGGGTAGGGAGGGGAGAAAGTGGGAGGTAAAGGAAGGGTCCACCCTCCTCCACCCAGGCCGGACCACCTCTCCCTGCGTTGTTGCTGGCCTGTGGGGCACGGCAGGCTGTAGCGTACTGCAAGGAGAGCCAGAAATGACAGGGGACTCAGCATGTGCCTGTGTGCCACCCTCCTGGATCCTCCTATTGGTGGGTGGTCCCTGGGGAGGAGCCAGCACTACGGAAGTGCATCTGTAAGCCAGTGCCGAATCATCAGGGCCAGGGGAAAACATTTACTATGTATATATGTATAAAAGCACAAAATCTGCAGCTAGAAGCCCCCTGAGCTGTCGGCCCACCGGGAAAGTTCCCGCTGAAGTCTACGGCCAATCCGCCCCTGATTATTATTAATCCTCAGTGAATAGAGAAGCTTCTCACATCCAAACACGCCACTGATTTGGTTGTCTATTGAGTTCTTCTATTGTGCTGCAATTTCTCTGGGATTTTGATCATTTTTGACAACATGATTTTTAGTGAATCCATGATTTCTACTCATTTCTATGTAAACTACTGTATATGATGTTTGGCCCTATGGTCTAATGAAGTCTATTGGCATCTAAAGACTTGTTTGATATACAATTACAGTGCAAGTTTACTTTTAGTAACTCTCTGATTTGCCAAATAGAGGGATATCACAGAAAATGCCCAAATCCAACAAATTTACCCCATTGAGTTGGGTTGACAGACAGGGTGCATGGCAAAATGTAATCTGTTGGTCTTCTGTTACTATTTCCAACATACAGTATAAGTTCCTGCAATCAAAAGCTAGAGTTAGTACATAAAATATTCATTAGATGGCAGTACAGCACAAAAACATTTTTGTTATATTTCTGCAAATGCAACTTATGGCTTGCTAAGTATCTTTTGCATCTTCAGGGGGAAAAGCAATTACCTGCAAATTGCAAAAAAATTATAAATTTTTTTAAAGATTTTTATGGCAAGTTACAAACCGCTAGCTGTAATAAGTACAAAGTCACTAGGGAAAAAAAACAGCATTAAAAGGGTTTTAAAAATTCTTTGTAAATCACCATCTCAGTTATTTAATGCAATTAATAGAAGTCATTATCTATACTGATATAATAAGAATGTTGTGTCTGTTTGTCATTCCAAGTTGGCAAAAAAAACTACTGAACCTGAAACTACATCATTTTGTATTGGAAACCCCTTGAAATAACCTTCATTATGTTTTACCTCGATCCGTCAAGTTAAAGCTGAGCAATAACAAAAAACAAAATGCATTGACATCAACAATGCAAGAGATAGGTGTGGCACCATGTGCGTGGCTGGTAAGCGTTGGGGGGGAGGTGCTTTGTGCCCATATTCACTTGAGTAGGATAAACTACATAGCAGTCTGTGCACATGGCACACAGTGACATTGGTGTGAGTGGTGGGTGAATAGGAGAGGTTACATAGCAGACTGTGCACAGGGCACACAGTGACATTGGTGTGAGTGGTGGGTGAATAGAATAGGTTACATAGCAGTCTGTGCACAGGGCACACAGTGACATTGGTGTGAGTGGTGGGTGAATATGATAGGCTACATAGCAGACTGTGCACAGGGCACACAGTGACATTGATGTGAGTGGTGAGTGAATAGGAAAGGTTACATATCTGTCTGTGCACAGGGCACACAGTGACATTGGTGTGAGTGGTGGGTGAATAGGATAGGTTACATAGCAGTCTGTGCGCAGGGCACACAGTGACATTGGTGTGAGTGGTGGGTGAATAGGATAGGCTACATAGCAGTCTGTACACATGGCACACAGTGACATTGGTGTGAGTGGTGGGTGTCGAAGCTGGATAATTGGCTTAGACAAGATCAGCTTAAAATAAGATCAAAATGATGCCATCTTACGAATGGCCGCAAGACACCATTTTGGAAATGAGATCGGCAAGGCGCCATTTTGCGAATGGCCGCCCAGTGCCATTTTAGCTAAACTGACACTTATGTACATATGGCGATGCCACTATTAGTATTAAGCGATTGCATCTTTTATCATACCTCATACACACATTAATACACACAGTTGCGCTAACATGTCGCATATTAGCGAATGCATAAGGCTCAGTATGAAAATGCTTGTTATTAGCTTAATGCGCACGCATCTGCCTGAAGTTAACTAGCGTCTTTACCCATGTTCCTAAATACTTCCATAAAGCACACTTTCATAAAAGGTTCCATAGTTTAAAGTATAAGATCCAAGTTTTATTCATATATTATAATTGCTGTGAAATAAAGGTTATTTGGTAGCTGAGGTTTAATACATGATAAGTAAGCCATGTTTGATTTTATACTGATCTGCACTTTCTCAACAGCATTCCGGTATCATCAGTGTGAAGATCGCAACATGCATTCTCAACTTATGGACCAAAGAGACTTAAAACACCAAAATGTATTTTTGTGAATGTTTGCATGAGGCGGGAAAAATGGAGTCAAAAGGCTGTCGGAGGTCGGACTGTGTCTATTTGAATCGACCTGTTAAATGCCCTGTAACATATGCACTCGCCATGGGAACCAATGGGATTAGCAACATACTTCTCTATTGTGTTGTCTGTTTCTGAGAGGGTATAAATGTGTGTGTTGTGACCCCAGTCTGGAGTCTTCTTGCTGAATGCTGATTGACGGAGGTTTCTTGCTGATGCCGGTATCTGGTCCAGAGTGCATGCGTATGTATAACTGTATCTTGGGCCTGTATAATTCTTTGCGCTAAATTGTACTTAGATCACAGCATGTAACTGACTGTACTTTTACTTGAATAAAACTTTCTGCTTTGGAAACACATGTTCAAGGTCTAAAGTCTTTATTTACTGTATGACTGCGTACGCAAATAAGTGTCAATCTTAGAGTTTTATAGGCAGGCTTTAGAAGGTATAGGTAGGAGCGTATAGAGGTTCAAATTCAGTATCATTATGGGTGAATAGGAGAGGCTACATAGCAGTATGTGCACAGAGCACACAGTGACATTGGTGTGAGTGGTGGGTGAATAGGAGAGGTTACATAGCAGTCTGTGCACAGGGCACACAGTGACATTGATGTGAGAGGTAGGTGAATAGGATAGGCTACATAGCAGTCTGTGCACAGGGCACACAGTGAAATTGGTGTGAGTGGTGGGGGAATAGGATAGGCTACATAGCAGTCTGTGCACAGGGCACACAGTGACATTGGTGTGAGTGGTGGGTGAATAGGAGAGGTTACATAGCTGTCTGTGCACAGGGCACACAGTGACATTGATGTGAGAGGTAGGTGAATAGGATAGGCTACATAGCAGTCTGTGCACAGGGCACACAGTGACATTGGTGTGAGTGGTGGATGAATAGGAGAGGTTACATAGCTGTCTGTGCACAGGGCACACAGTGACATTGATGTGAGAGGTAGGTGAATAGGATAGGCTACATAGCAGTCTGTGCACAGGGAACACAGTGACATTGATGTGAGTGGTGAGTGAATAGGATAGGCTACATAGCAGTCTGTGCACAGAGTACACAGTGACATTGGTGTGAGTGGTGGATGAATAGGATAGGCTGCATAGCTGTCTGTGCATAGGGCACACAGTGACATTGATGTGAGTGGTGAGTGAATAGGATTGGTTACATAGCTGCCTGTGCACAGGGCACACAGTGACATTGGTGTGAGTGGTGGGTGAATAGGATATGATACATAGCAGTCTGTGCACAGGGCACACAGTGACATTGGTGTGAGTGGTGTGTGAATAGGAGAGGTTACATAGCAGTCTGTGCACAGGGCACACAGTGACATTGATGTGAGAGGTAGGTGAATAGGATAGGCTACATAGCAGTCTGTGCACAGGGCACACAGTGACTTTGGTGTGAGTGGTGGGTGAAGGTGCTACTGCCACCAGTCTGTATAGTGCTGCTGGTCACATGGGCCACTCCCACGACAGGGCCCCTATGCAAAACAATACAACTAGAACATCTCAAATAAAAAAATGTTGGAAGCAGCGATTTCATTGTCGGCAAAGCCACGGGCAACGGCTAGTACTAAGTAATAAGAGTTGAGTTCAAATATTGTCACCATCTGCTATCGGGCTTTTCATACTAAATAAAATTAATAAAAATCCCCCTTATATTCACCATCCATCTAGAGGTGACTGGACCCTATATTGAATACCATTTGGCCCTTTATGTTACTCATGGTCTCTGAGTACCAGGGTAAATTTAATAAATACTGTGCCTCCCTATAAAATGAATAATAGTCCCATAAAACCTCATCCTAAAAGTATTACTAATAACAAGTAGATCCGACTTTTAAAAGAATAAATATTATAAAAATAAAATAGTGCAGATAAATTAATAAAGGTAAAATAGCAACGCCATTACTTTAAAAATAAATAAATGCTACCTTCAAATTAAAAAGAAAAAGTGTCCCTAGCTTAATACTTTTCTTTTCTCTAGTCCCTGGTTTGAACCCATGTTCAGCTATATCTCATAAAAAGAAAGCACTTATATCACTTTCATGAGATATAGTAAAACATTTATTTGTTTATAAGGAAGCTGCTTAGTCACGTTCATAGGAAGCGCTTGACTTATTTGCTTTAGACTGTTCAGCTAGTTAGTATCCAGTCAGCCAATCAGGAGCTATGCTTTATCTTTAATATAAAACACAGCCAATCAGGATCTGAGCAGGTGTCTTATCTTCAATATGTTCTTTCCAAACTTATCTTTTAATCTGCATACACACACAACGATTTAGGAAATGAACAATTTTAGTAAATGATTTTAGTTAATTTTTTAAGGAAAAAATTAACGAAAATCGTTTACTAAAATCGTTCATTTACTAAATGTAATGAACGATTTTTTTGAACTACATACGATTTTTGCATATTCCCTTTCTGAAAATCGTTGAGTTGGTCAGTCTGACTGAACTACAAACTACAAACGTGAACTCGCATGAACGATAATCATTCATCGCTTTAACTCAGAAAGTGAACGATTTTTTCATCGATTGAACGATAAATGATATTGTTATCGATAATCGTTAAAAAAATCGTTTTGTGTGTATGCACCTTAAGAATTATTTTCAAATTTAGCCCATTACAGATGAGGATTGCCTGGGTTAAGGAAGGTATGACCCATATTTGTTAAATAATAATCTATAAAGTAGCAAATCACCAAAGTACCAAAAATATCTGACTCCACACAATAATAGAAACATATGAGCACACACTTACTATGTCCTGATATGTTTTTGTTAATATATTACACTATTTGGACTTTTTCAGGCTGATTTTTTGCACCCAGAATCTTGCTGATAATGATGACGTCTGAGACTGCGGGCTAAAAAATAGCAACCGGCGAGCCTTCCGTTTAACGACATACAGATGCTGGCATTAGCGTATAGTTATAAATCTGGCTGAGCAGACATACACAATTGTTCTTACTTTCTGTGAGATTCATAATCAGGCCCTACAGCTGGGTAATTAAAAGATAACTCTAATTAATTCATTCTTTTATTCTAATGTATTAGTATAATTTCAATAAAATAATCACTTCCATTTAAAAAATACAACGGACAAAAATATTTTAAATCTTTTTATTTTTAAATGTTTAGGACTTTGTTATGTTTTAGATACAGAACATGAGGATGGATGTGAAATGACTGTTCAAAAATACACAATTTTAGCTACTGCAATAGCAAGAATAAAGGAAAAAGATGTACTGCTGCGCAGGCCAAAACTTCCGCTAGTATGTGTAGCGCCACAACCACGAATAGCTATATATTGCACAGGAGAACCTGTGAAAAACAAAAATAGCTGTAAATATTGTAACTTACTAAGCGTAGATACAAAAAGTTTAAAGAGTAGAAATGTGTAATTTTGTTCTCCAGAAATCCGAATCCACCCAAATTTCATGAACCGAGTCGCAGTTCAAATCTCCTGAGGAGATCCGGATAAATCCGAGTCGCAGTTCTGAACTTCCAGTGGTTCGGAATTCGGATTTAATTCAGAATTTGGGGTTATGGATTACAATAATTACATGATTTTAGCTTTTTTTAAAAACTTTTTATCTTTTTTTTTTTAATAATCCAGATCCAAAACCAAAACACAAAGATGAATCCAGATCAAAAACCAAAACACGGAGGTCAGCGCACATCTCTAATAAAGAGTAAATTCTTATGCAAAATTAAATTTTGTAAGAGGAGATCTTTGCCTTTCAGTTGAACAAGATACATTCCCTATCAGCCTCAATAACCAGAATAAACCTCTATCAGACTATGTAAGAAGGTCATTTGTTATTGTACTAGATGCTTCCGGTGCTGGTGTATGAAAATATGCTGTAGCTGTACCTGGCTGGAAATGTGATTCGCAGACCCAGGCAACTGAGTACAAATATGGACCCGTTGTCACAAATCATTCAATAATTGTCCATCAGAGTAGTCCTATGATTCCACATAAGCTGAGACATCAGAACCACTTTATCTGCGTATGAGATCGCAGACTCAGCCTACAATGCACCCCAATAATGTCTGGGACATGCAAAAAAAAATTCTGCCGCCACTACCTGTTACCTACACAAATGGTACTCAGGATCCCGGCGGTTAGAATCCCGGTGCTGGCATCCCCACAGTGTTAGGATATCAACACCTGTTGGTTTGTATCCTTACCCTCCCCCTCTCCCTACCCTACTCCTCCCTCTCTGGTGCCTAAACCTAACCTCCCCCCTAGTGCCTTCACCAAACTCCCCTTCCCCGCATCCTAATCCTATCCTTTCCTCCTTAGTGCCTAAACCTATCCTCACCTCCCCCTCATCCTAAACCTAACCTTTCCTCCTTAGTGCCTAATCCTCCCCCTAGTGCCTAACCCTAACCCTGCTACTTACCAATTTGATTCCGGCGGTTCGGGATGCTGGCTCCGGGATTCAGACAGGTGTCGGGATTCCGGCACTGGCATTCTAAGCACCGGAATCCCCATGGTCGTGATTATGACCGTATCCTGTTATTGAGGTTCCCTAGTAATCTTTATGTATATCCATAGACAATGACACCTATATGGATTCATCTGTATACTGCAGTTCATACATATTTAATTGGCAATGGCCACTGGTTAAAGATTTAGGGAAGAGCTATAATCTATGATGGATGAAAGCAGGAAGTAGTAATTTTTCACTGCTTTTCACTTCACGTCAGCAAGATTTCTGCGAGGGATGGCCATTCGGCAGCATCATATCAATATGCTGGACCGATACAGTATCGGTATATCCAAAATGATACATTATATGTATCTTTAAAATAATATTGATATTTCTAAGTACAGATATCTGCTTCTGCGTAGTTCCAGTCTACAGCAGATTCAGGGCAAGGGGTTGCTGCTCTGAGATGAGAGCTATGATGGGAATAATATATCATTGCAGGAAAATCAATCCACATGATGTATTGAGTGAGTCGATACAACTAAACTATCATTCTATAGTGGTTTGGGATATTTTTATTTTTATTAGCAGTATTTTGGATATCAATGTCCTTCCCTAATTTCTGCACTGTATGCCAACCTTAGATGGCATAAGGATTTTGCTTCAAGCTTTAGTAAGTGTAGCTTACCGTTCTTTATTGAAGAGCTGTATGCTCCCTTTCCCCATACTATTGTTCCTTAAATTATTCTTTTGAAGAAAGAATTCACTGCTCCCCCATACCTCGTACCTCGTGAATGAATGTGTTGTATTAGCAACACATTCAAATACTTTTATAGACCCTAGGGTATATGTAATAGCCTGTGGACTGCAGACATTAGCAAGAGACTGCCCAATGTTTTATAGTAGGAGTCATTTTAAAAGGCAAAGTCAACCTGGATTTTCCTTTTAAATGAAAGAGACCGATGTTAGAGGTAAGTTGGAGAAAAACTATTCTTAGAATTCTAGTGGAAGACTATATCGTTTGGGACTAGAGACCTAGGGGTAAATTTACTAAAATCAGAGTTTTTAGAAGTGGAGATGTTGCCCATAGCAACCAATCTGATTCTAGCTATTATTTTCTAAAAGGTGCTAGTTCATTTTGTTAAGTAAAATCTGATTGGCTGCTATGGGCAACATCTCCATTTCTAAAAAAACTCTCACTTTAGTAAAACTACCCCCTAGATACTTGCTTCGGGAACATTACCTTGCAAATTGCCAGATTGTTAGTCACCTGTACATTACTGCTATATCTGTTACATGACATTACTGTTGAAATAGCATTAAAATTACGTTATAACATTACCATGAGTGATTTAATGCAAACTCTATTCTCACAAGCCTAATAAAAGGATTGTCACATGTTACTAAATAGCCCCTCTGTTGAGCTGCATCCAGTCTACTGAAAGTGGTGCTTGGAAAAGGGGACATTGATCCTGTTGCTTTGTACTAAAACCAAACAACTGGAACTATTTGTAAATGCCAAAGTCCTCCATCCTAGTTTGCTATTTGGCAAGTCTTCCCTTTGACCTCTTTTATAACAGACTTCATTCATCATTTAGAACAGTGTTGGCTAACCTTGACACTCCAGCTGTTATGGAACTGCATAACCCAGCATGCACTGCTACAGTTTTGCTATTAGGGCATGCTAAAACTGTGGTAGGGCATGCTGGGATATATAGTTCCACAACAGCTGGAGTGTCAAGGTTAGCCAACACTGATTTAGAATATCAAATGAGTCAGTGTGACTAGCAGTAGGGAATAGGAGTACGGTGCATTTTCAAATGGGGGTGAGGTTTAGCCCCTTGTGCCCAATTTTGGATTACTGCTGGTGTGTGTGCTCCTGATACCAGCGGTATCCAATCTTAAAAAGTGGTTGCTGGATTTTCAGAGCTGAAAACCCTGGAGCACATAATAAAAATTAAATAAAAAAAATACTCACATACTGCGGTAGTCTCCACTGCTACTGTTAACATGGGGAGGGGGCTGCTGGGTGGTGCAAGGGCTGGCTCACACACTCACATACTCACCCAGCTTCAGAAGGTGAGTAATTAGCTAATTGGAAACTTCTAAATTCTTAATTAGTTCTCAATGGTTCCGTCGGTGTTTCAGAGCAAATCCTGCTGATTTTTCCTAGTTAATGATTTTAGAAGAAATCAGACGTGCTCTGTAGAAAAAAAAGATGCTGTGCTTTCTATAGAAATCACTGCATCTTATTTTCAGTCCCTTTATTGAACATGAAAACCGAGCAGCTGCAGGAAAAACCCAGCGCCTCGGGATATTTTACATATCCTGCCTGCAAATGGATTATCCCCAAAGAGTAGGTTTGAATTGGCTGAAGACAGTAACTTATACAGCGACAGAAGTGGCTATACACAGCCATGTAAGGAAACAAAGTAGCAGAATTTCTCTGATGAATTTTTTGTTTTGGATTGTTCAAAATTCCACTTCCGAGATCATGGCAGATTTTGTTACTGACCACATAATAACGACAGGGATGATCCATCCTATCTTCATCCATGATTGTGAGAGGGAGGCCTATGGCTCCTCTGGGTCAGCACCAGCCCAGCGGGAACTGTCCCGATTTCCCGGTGGCCCAATCCGCCCCTGGGTTGACATCTCACATTTGTCAACCAGATTGGTATCTCTGGAAGAGAACAGGAAGTCTATAGCTGAGGATATACAAAGCCTTCGGGGCACAGTCCATGCTCAAGCCAGAGGTATGCTCCGTTTGCAACAGAAAATGGATGATCTGGATAACAGAGGGCATTGAAACAACCTCCGAGTATGGGGTATCACCGAGGATATACCCACACATCGCCTGATTGATGTGCTAACCAAGATTTTTAATTAAATATTGGGCAGTAATAAAGTTAACTTATGTTCTGTATGTCTGGCTGCCATCTTGTTATATCGGCCGCCATCTTGTACTATTTAGTGCTACATTTCATTTATGAACCTATTCACTGTCAGCTAAATGACTTGCAAGAGACAAGAAATGTATAGAAATGCTTAGATTAGAGACTCTCACCCACTTGCTAGCTATCTCTGAGAAGCAATCTCAAGGATAGCACTGCATGCACATTCCAATGCCAGGCTGTGCACAACCAAGAACAAAATCTAGATGTAACCTCCAGCTTCTTATCTTATTTCTAAGCAGAATGTCACAACCCTGGCTAGTTTTTACCTTTCACCTTGAGACTTACCTCTGCCAGCTGCTCCATGGATCTGTGTGTGTAACACACCTGGGAGATCTGCTCTAAATCATACTGGCTGTAACACTTCTGTATGTGCATTTGGACTGTGTTTTCCTTTCCACAGTGATTATTCACCTGGGCCCTCCTCTGTCTGTGAACACTGCTAGCCTTGATTGAAATTGCAGGTGTAGTTCTGAATCTCAGTACTGAAGAGATGATTGCTCCCTCTGCATGTTGTGCCCTCCACCACTCAGAGTGCTACTACCAGACCACCTGACCATATCCACCAATTCCTGCCAGACCCATGGTATATGATAGCATTCTCGGCCTGAACATCTTGTTACTTCCCATGGTGTACAGATTGTGCTATATCTGTCTCTCTATGTACTAGTGTATCCCAGGCTCCTGCTGGCAGAAACCCCTGGGGCATCTGGAAAACCTGCTGGTTCTCAGACCAGTCATCCTGCTAACAGCATTAACTGGCAAATCTAGAAATCCTGTTTACAGCAATACCTGGCATATCCAGAAATCCTGCAAAAAACAATGCCTGGCATACCCAGAAATCCTGCTAACAGCAATACCTGGCATACCCAGAAATCCTGCTAACAGCAATACCTGGCATACCCAGAAATCCCGCTAACAGCAATACCTGGCATACCCAGAAATCCTTTTAACAGCAATACCTGGCATACACAGAAATCCTGCTAACAGCAATACCTGACATACACAGAAAACCAGAGCGCAGGACACCCCCAAACTAGCCCAGCTAAGCAACCCCAGGGCACCGCCATAGTAAGAAAAGTGCAGTGTGAAATAGATAGTTAGAAGCAGCTGCTGCTGCATATAAAGAATGAAAATAAAAAGTGAGGTACATATATAATAAACAAACAGTGAAGGGCTAAAATGTGTTATAAAAGAAAAATGTGTTATAATGCGGTGCCCTGAAACAGATCAACAAAGGCAATCCAGGGGGACCCACGCCCCAAAAATGAACCAAAGTTGCACTACAGTATATAAAACTTGCAGGACTTACCTAGAATTGTGCCTATTACTAGTGTGCATATTCATCACAAGACTCCATGTTTTTAAACCAATAAGGTAGGTGTGCTAATCCAGACTGAGGGCGTCTCCTTTACCTCAGGTGTGCAATAAAGCACATTAAATGGAGTATATGGGAAATATTTCTGGACTGCACACCCTGAATATATATATAATGGGAGGTGCTACCTGATGAGACAAATTGCAGGCACAAAAGCAGACAAATCTCAGGTGCACAACTCCAAATTATTAATAATATATAAATGCAATAAAATTTTGCAATCAATAGAGGTTTTTAGCATAATCTTGGCCAAGGTTAAGGGCCCACCCACCATATCCAGGTAACCTCTGTAGGGTAGGTCCCTAGCATACTACGATTCAAATCCAGAGCACAGGACACACCCAAACTAGCCCAGCTAAGCCATCCCAGGGCACCACCAAAGTAAGAAAAGTGCAGTGTGAAAGAGATAGTTAGGAGCAGCTGCTGCTGAATATAAAGAATGAAAATAAAAAGTGAGGTACATATATAATAAACAAACAGTGAAGGGTTAAAATGTGTTATAAAAGAAAAATGTGTTATAATGCGGTGCCCTGAAACAGATCAACAAAGGCAATCCAGGGGGACCCATTCCCCAAAAATGAACCAAAGTTGTACTACAGTATATAAAACTTGCAGGACTTACCTAGAATTGTGCCTATTACTAGTGTGCATATTCATCACAAGACTCCATGCTTTTAAACCAATAAGGTAGGTGTGCTAATCCAGACTGAGGGCGTCTCCTTTCCCTCAGGTGTGCAATAAAGCGCATTAAATGGAGTATATGGGAAAGATTTCTGGACTGCACACCCTGAATATATATATAATGAGAGGTGCTACCTGATGAGACAAATTGCAGGCTCAAAAACAGACAAATCTCAGGGGCACAACTCCAAATTATTAATAATATATAAATGCAATAAAATTTTGCAATCAATAGAGGTTTTTAGCATAATCTTGGCCAAGGTTATGGGCCCACCCACCATATCCAGGTAACCTCTGTAGGGTAGGTCCATGGATCTGTGTGTGCAATACCCCTGGGAGATCTGCTCTAAATCATACTGGCTGTACACTTCTGTGTGTGCAT
Organism: Taudactylus pleione; assembly: GCA_031769625.1. NCBI lineage: Eukaryota > Metazoa > Chordata > Amphibia > Anura > Myobatrachidae > Taudactylus > Taudactylus pleione. The sequence continues at coordinate 397,297 of JAUIMM010000562.1, read as the reverse complement.
TTGGACTATGTTTTCCTTTCCACAGTGATTATTCACCTGGGCCCTCCTCTGTCTGTGAACACTGCTAGCCTTGATTGAAATCGCAGGTGTAGTTCTGACTCTCAGTACTGAAGAGATGATTGCTCCCTCTGCATGTTGTGCCCTCCACCACTCAGAGTGCTACTACCAGACCACCTGACCATATCCACCAATTCCTGCCAGACCCATGGCATATGATAGCATTCTGGGTCTGAACATCTTGTTACTTCCCATGGTGTACAGATTGTGCTATATCTGTCTCTCTATGTACTAGTGTATCCCAGGCAACTTCTGGCAGCAACCCCTGGTGCATCTGGAAAACCTGCTGGTTCTCAGACCAGTCATCCTGCTAACAGCAATAACTGGCAAATCTAGAAATCCTGTTTACAGCAATACCTGGCATATCCAGAAATCCTGCTAACAACAATGCCTGGCATACCCAGAAATCCTGCTAACAGCAATACCTGGCATACCCAGAAATCCTGCTAACAGCAAAACCTGGCATACCCAGAAATCCTGCTAACAGCAATACCTGGCATACCCAGAAATCCTGCTAACAGCAATACCTGACATACCCAGAAAACCTACTGGTTCCCAGACCTGTTCATCTAGCAGTCCTGCTAATAGCTATACCTGGTGCATTTGATAATCCAGTAATCCTCCATTACTTCATGAGTCCAGTTACCCTCTGTTCCTAACTAGAGTTTCTGCCGTCCTCCATTACACCTGGAGTGCAGTTACCCTCCAGTTCTAACTGGAGTTACAGTCATCCTCCATTAAACCTGGAGTCCAGTTATCTACCCATTCTCCATACAGCTTCTAAGCCACATCAAGTAGCTCCCATGCTATATCATTCTCCATACGGCTTCCCAGCCACACCAAGTAGCTCCCATGCTACCACCATTCTCCATATGGCTTCCTAGCTGCACCAAGAAGCTTCCGTGTTACCATCATTCTCCATATGGCTTCCCAGCCACATATAAGTAGCCCCCATGCTACCACCATTCTCCATACAGCTTCCCAGCCGCACCAAGTAGCTTCCATTCTACCATCATTCTCCATACGGTTTCCCAGCCACATCAAGTAGCTCCCGTGCTACCACCATTCTCCATACAGCTTCCCAGCCGCATCAAGTAGCTCCCATGCTACCATCATTCTCCATATGGCTTCCCAGCAGCACCAAGTAGCTCCTGTGCTACTACCATTCTCCTTATGGCTTCCCAGCTGCACCAAGTCTACCTACTGGTACCCCGTCCAGCTCAGTAAGCCTTCCTGCCAGTCCCAGTCTGGTTCCTCCAAGTTTCCTACTAGTCCCACTCCAACGTTTCAAGATTCTAGTTCCTGTCATTTATCATCAAAGGCAGTTCTCACTGCTACACACTTCTTATGCAATAGAGCTATTAACGTCATCCATGATTCCAGTCAAGCCACTCTCCGCTAAATCCAGTTTCTCACCTGAGTCAGGTAACTCTCAGACACCAATTGTGACACAGAATATATAGTAGGTGATGGTTTAGAGACTTTTACCAACTGCTACCAAAGTGCTATAAAATCTAACTGAAACTAGTACACTGCAGAGGATATCATAAACCACTGGTCATAAGCAACTGATTCCTGAAACATATACAGCTCTCTTTGGGCCCGGTGATGTCCAAAGAACCAGATTTCACAGCAATGACCCTAGTGCACTCATCACTTTTGATATGGCACACAAAACCCTGAAACTACGTGGACATTCTTCTGATAGGCCAATAGACGTCATCTGTAAATTGCATTACTATACCCAAAAAGAAGAGATCCTATGGAATTTACATAATGTGAAAGGAGTGGATTTGAATGGTAATCTTGTCCATATTTTTCAAGATCTCTCCTGGCACACTCTCCAGCAGGGTCATCTTTTAAGGCCACTAACTGAAGCTCTGCATTCCAATCATAGGAAGTATAAATGTCTCTTCCCATTTGGCCTTCAGTCGACACATAATGGCAGGTCTGCTGTATTCCGGGATATATTAGATCTTGATACATTCTGTTCTGTTTTGACCCTCCCCACACTTGTACTAGAAGTTTGTGATGAGATTTACATAGTCCCTCAGCCTCGGGAGGACACTTCATGAGATGAGGCATTTACACAGGTGAGGAGTTCCAAACGTCAAAATAAGAATGGGCAACAGATGGCCTTATCTGACAACACTTGACTTTGATCTTGTGGTCTTCTGCTTCTCATTGTACACTCCAACAGATGTGTATGTAATTTGTTGCTCTACCCTCAATCGAGTTCTGAATGTCTGCCTTTAGTAAGGTGGTGTTACTGCCATGATTTCCTCTGCAAGTTCAGGTTTTTTTGGGTTCACTCTTATCACGTTCTCATCACCACTGGATGGGTTATGCTGTCTATAGGAAGTTACAATTTTTTAGGTACTGTTTTGTCTATTTCTCTGAGGTATATGTATGATGTTGGTCCACCTCCAGACCTTCTTGAAAGTTCGAATTTACCTTTGTTTGAGCAATCATAATGACTGTTTAATATTGGCTCACAATTGTGATGTTATACTGTTATGTAGACTGTCCATGTTAATTTGGCCTGGTAGCTTAGATATCTTTTCTCTCATATTTAATGTTATTTTATATGTGATATTTTGACAAAGTATATTTACTGTTTACTGTGTGTCGCTGTCACTGATCCCCCAATGCCCTTATACTGTTCACATTTTTCCTAATCATGGAGGGACTTTCTCTTTTTTCCTTCCATGCTTATTGGGAGCTGTATTTGTCTTGTTGGTCTTTTTATTTTGTTTCCTATTTGTCAAGATTGTTTCTTTCTTTCTTTGTTCTTTTCTTTCAATTTTTTTCCTCCATCTGTTTTTCTACATTTTCTCTCTCTTCTCTTCACTGAGTTTCTGATCAATGGAATGGGACCTTTTTAAATTTTGTTTATGTGGTCCATCTCAGCATTTTAGGCCATATAGTGGGTATGTCTCTCTGTCTTCCCTGATGACCCTTAAACTTAAAATAATTTTGATAAACTCTAAGGGATTAAATATTCCTGAAAAGAGATCCAGACTTCTCAGGGAGCGCCAGACAGACAGAGCAGATGTAGCTTTAACTCAGGGAACTCACTTTCAGAAAGGAAGAGCTCTGTTTATCTGCAACCATGATTATCCACAGGCATACTATAGTAACAATAGTCTGGGTAAGACACTGGGCATGGCGATTCTTTTCAACAGCCATCTCCCCTTGTAGAACATTGAGACTCATGTTCTTACTGAAGGTAGAGGGCTGCTAGTTAAATGCATGATCCACAATCAAACCTTCACTTTTGTTAACATATATGCCCCAAATATGAATCAACCAACATTTTTTAATCATTTATCTGACAAGGTACATGCTCTGAAAACAGGTATCTTGGTAGCAGGGAGTAATCTCAACTGGGTCCTTCACCCAAATCTAGACTCATCCTCTGCATCCTCCAACCATCCTGATTAATGGAATCACAAAGTTTGTCATTTACTCCATGTACACCAGTTGGTGGATACTTGGAGACTAAAACATCCTGCATACCGAGATTATACTTTTTTCTCCCATCCCGACAATGTTTATTCAAGGATTGATTATTTGCTATTAGAACATCACCACCTTCATATGATTGTTTATGCAAAGATTGGGAATCTTACATAGTCAGATCATGCACCAGTGTCTATTATAATAAGGATTTTCCATCCTCTGCCAACTATTCATTCGTGGAGGCTCAATGGGCTCCTCCTCCAGGATTCTTAATGGAGAGACCAGCTGAAACAGTGTATAAATGACTATATTTCTCTTAATGAGGGTCCTGATGTGTCAGTCATCATCCTGTGGGAAGCCCACAAATGTGTTTTGAGAGGTAAACTGATCCAGCTTTGTTCCTACATGATAGAACAGAAGAAGGGGCAAAAGAAGAGGCTCTTACAGAAGATATCGGCCTTCAAGACACTTTGTAAGTCATCCCTGTCTGGGGATGCCCTTGCAGACCTTACTGAGGCCTGATGTTCTTTGAATTAACTCAAATCTGATAAAATCAAACTGGATTATCGCAAATGTAGGTAACAATGGGGTAACAAGCCTAGTAAGATGCTAGCGAGGGCGTTGCGTGTACAGTGAGCATGAGCTTCCATGCATATACAGTCCATAGTGGACGATGCAGGCCAAAAATGCATTTAACCTCCTAAATTGCAGTGGCATTTCATTCTTATTATTCTGGGCTTTACAACTTAGAGGGGAACTCTTCACAGCCAGCTGTTTGGGTGGATGCTGACGCAATCTCGTCGTACCTCAAGGATATTGATTTTCCCAAAATAATTAAAGCACTTGATTTAGATAAGCCCTTTACACAAGCAGAATTAACTATGGCAATCAAGGCTTCACCATCTGGGAAAAGCTCTTGGTCAGACGGATTTCCTATTATATGACTTTCAGTGTAGTTTTGACACCCATGATGCTCCGAGCATTTATTGCGGTCACTGATAGAGTTTTTCTCTGCTCAGTCTCCAGAAGCTCACATAACCATTTTCCATAAGGAGGGGAAAGATCAGTCTCACTGTCCTAACTATAGACCTATTTCCCTCCTAAATGTTGACCTAAAACCTTATACAAAATCATTGCCAACAGACTTAAATTACTATTACCAACCCTAAATCATACTGACCAGGTGGGATTTGTTCTGGGAAGGGAGGCCTAGGACAACACTACCAAAATGGTTAACTTAATTCATATTGCAACCTAGTTTTCTATGCCTGAGAAGCTTCTGTCAACTGATGCCGAAAAGGCATTTGACTGTATCAGCTGGGTATTTATGTGGGGCTTGTTAGAACATGTGGGTCTGAATTCTGCATCACTGCATAGGATTTTGGCACTTTAGAGGGGCCCTCTGTGAGGGTTAAAGTTAATGGGGGATTTTTTAACCCTACTCAAATCTCCAATGGAACATGCCAGGGTTGCCCACTGTCCCTTTTTGTGTCCGTATTGTGAATAGAAGCTCTGGCAAGAGCCATACATTCTAATACGAGCATCACCGGACTACGAGTGGTAAGTTTCGAGCACAAACTGGTGCTTTTTACTGATGACCTTTTGGCACTTATTTCCAACCCTACAGTCTCCCTCCCTAACCTAATGAAGGAGTTTCAAACCTTTCATGAACTGTACTTTTTAAAAATAAATTACTCCAAATTATTCTGAATCTCACTGTCTCTCCAGGCGCTTTCCTGGGTTTGCACCAGTCATTTACATTTAAATGGCATCCTTCCCACCTAAAATATCTCAGGGTTTACCTCCCTAGAGACCTCACTAAAATGTATACACTCAATTTTTACCATATTCAAAATCTGATAGGAGCTTACCTTGTGGTCCACTAGGGGTATCTCGTGGATTGGGAGGATTAACGTAATTAAAATTAATATATTGCCTTGTATACTTTCTTTGTTACAGTCTCTTCCGGTGATGATCCCCCACGGTTGGTTTGTGGACCTTCATCGAATGGTGAGGAACTTTGCATGGGGTGGGAGAACACCCCAGTTTAAACATGATATATTGTTTAGCAGGAGACATATGGGTGGTCTCCAGCTCCATCATTTTGGCATTTAATATGAAGCAGTAATGATTAGCAGAATTTATATTTGCTCCATGCCAGGTTCAATTAAACAGTTGGCGGCTATTGAGAGTTCCTTTATAAATTTGCCATTAACTGCTTTACTTTGGCTCCCTCATCTACCTGGTGTTTCACAACCAACTTTGGGCTCTACTCTAATGGTTTGGAAGGGTCTCTGGGGTAAGGAGTTTGCTTTGTCCGTTTATTCCCCTTTCACCCCGTTATTTGATAACCCCGCATTTCCCTCTGGGGTCTTGAAACTGGTTTTCCAGCTGTGGATCAAAACGGGTATCTCACAGATCGGTCAATTATATGATTCATCCGGAGTGATGCCTTTTTCTGATATCCAGGCCAGGTGACAACTTCCTATCAATGAGATTTGGAGGTTTCTCAAGGTTAAAAACTTCCGTATGACAAAAGATCTTTGTTATGCAGGGACTTGTGATTTGACGCCCTTTGAAAAATTGGTGGGATCTCAGTCATCTATCCCTCCTATGTTATCGATTATATATAAACTATTCATTGAGAATGGTAGTTCTACGCTACCTAACTTTACTAAAAAATGGGAAAGGGATTTGGGTATGGTCATTTGTGTTCCTCAATGGAAATCTATTTTTGAGAAGTCTTGGAGTAGTTCCACCAACATACTTACTCTTGAGACTCATCTTAAGGTCATATCTTGATGGTATCGATGCCCATCTACATTATCAAAGATGTACCCTGTGGTGTCTGCATGCTGCTGAAGATGTGCTAGGGATTTAGGGACCCCACTCCATATATGGTGGTCTTGTTCAGTTTTGTGGGTTTTCTGGGTCACGGTAATTTTGGTTGCACGTGAATTACTGGACTCAGAGTTACCAGAGGGGCCTGAATTCTGGCTTAAACCTTAATACCTCACCCTTATCCTCTTATAAAAAAAAGTGCTCTTTAAATATGTCAATAGTGCGGCTAATGCTGTAAAAACTATGCGCTGGAAGTCTACCTCTCCCCTGACCCTGAAGGTCTTGTCCAATGAATTGAAATGTATAGGTCTATGGATGATATTATTATGTCATCTCCTGAGAAGTTTGAGGTCTATTCATTGATATGGTTCACTTGGATGGAATTCTCCAAATCCAGCCACTATAAATCCCTTATGGCTCATGTTAATTACTATTCTTTGCTAAATTAGTGGTGACATTTATTGTGACCCTAGTGATGACCCCCTCCCCTTCTTTTCTATTCCCCTTCTTATCTCTTCTTTTTAGTTACTTAATAATTTTATATTTTGAAATGTGTATTGTGTGTTATTGATTTTGCTATCACAAAATGTTTTTTAGCTTATTTTGTGATCCCTTTTGTATTATAATGTTTGTTAATGTACACTTCTGTGTCTTATTTGTTTAAGCATTTAAACATTTCCAATAAAATTTACTTGTACAAAAAATAATATAGGACATCTATTATTACCAGTTATTTATAGAGCACACACATATTCCGCAGCGCTTCACAGAGAATATTAGTCCATTCACATCAGTCCCAGTGGAGCTTACAATCTATATTCCCTATCACATGCTCACACACATACACATTAGGGTTCATATTTGTAGGCAGCCAATTGACCTACCAGTATATTTTTGGAGTGTGGGAGGAAACTGGAGTACCCGGAGGAAACCCACACAAGCACAGGGAGAATATACAAACTCCACACAGTTAGGGCCATGGTGGGAATTGAACCCACGACCTCAGTGCTGTGAGGCAGTAATGCTACCATTACACCATCTGTGCTGCCTATGAAGCATCACCACACAGCAGTGGTTTAAAAATATTAGTCACCAATGCCCCAAATTGTGAAAAAGTAAAGAAAAGAATTGCAAGATGAAATTGTTCTTGGGTTCTCCCATGCACTCTTATGTAGCATATTAAAAAGGACATGAACAGTTTAACAAACCAAGCACTTTAGTGACAAGGACTGACAGTTTTGAGGCTGAAGTCTTTGGCTACTTTGGACCCAAACAAAACAATTTTTGGAAGGACTATCTCCAATCATTAGGGAAGATGTTGATGATGAGGGTGTTGGTGGTGGAGATTGCATTTGCTGGTCCGAACTACTGGTAGCTGATACTGGACTGTTTGTTATTAATATTGCAAATTATTATAATTTTGTTAAATAAATTGTATGAACTCACTGCTAATTAGATTCCCTGATTTAAGCCCTCCTTGCCCTTGGGCATCAGATTTAGTAGATGACGTTGATTGACTAGTATCATATAGATTGGTGGCAGCAGCTCCAGCACTAATATGTGATTCCTGCTCTCCTCTAAACTGATCATTCTCCATATCAACAAACACAAACAAAATGGGATACACAGACCACAATTTGTATTAAAAATGTTTATTTTTACCTTTATTGACTTTTTTTTTAAACTTTGTTCACAAACGACCCTGCACTATATGAACTGGGGTAGAAGAAACTACAGCTTCACAATACTTTTCTGACTATTACACTGCGGTATTATTGACCAATAGTATCACAATACTTTTATGAATATTACACTGTTGTATTTCTGACCAATAACATCACAATACTTTTATGTATATTACACTGTGGTACAGATGGCAGCGTCACAATATGTTTATATATATTACACTGGGGTACAGATGGCAGCGTCACAACATTTTTATGAATATTACACTGTGGTATTACTGACCAACATCTTTACAATTCCTTTATGATTTATATACTGTGGTATGGCCAGCAGAGTCACTGTGCTTATACAGTATATGTATAAACTGGAGGGTACAGCATACAGCGTCACAGTCAGGGGTGGATCTAGAGTTTTGCTTTAGGGAGGGTGGTGATATATATATATATATATATATATATATACATATATACTGTATATACAGTATACATATACATACATGTATAGATATATATATACTGTACACCTGCATATATATATATATATATATATATACATATATATATATATATATATATATATATATATACATATTTACACACATATATGTAGATGTATAGATATAACATACACATTTATAATATATATTATATACTGTATATATATATATATATATATATATATATATATATATATAAAACATGTATGCACACATGTAAATATTTATAATAATATAAAATATATCCAGTCACTGGGAGGCTTGCTTCTATCCCCAGCCCCTCTTACCACACATACCCCAGCTGCAACTACTCTACTTGTCCCTGTAGGGAGCTGGAAGGGCCTAGGGGGCGTGTCCTAATTGTGGTAGCGTAGTCATGCCCCCCTTTGGAAAAAAACAAAAAATAGTTTTTGCAATTGTGTTAAGGGGGATGATCACCCTGATGTTTCCCCCCTGGATCCGGGATGCAGTCAGGAAGCTGATGGTCAAAATGCCGACTGCCGGCTTCCCGACTGTGCAATCCCAACAGGGATTATCCCTATTCCGGGAGCCCATTGCCCGGCATACCAAATGTAGCGGTGCGGTCAGCTGCGGGAGGGAGGGTTAGGCTGTGGGCTCCTCTGACATAGGGCTAGGCACCCCTCTGGGATGGTTACGGCTAGACTAGGAAAAAAAGGGGGTTAGGGCTAGGCACTCCGGGGGGGGGGTAGGGTTAGGCCACCCTCCGGGGAGGGTTAGGTGCAGGCTGCTGGGAGAGGGGTGTTAGGTTTAGGCACTTACAGGGGGGGTTAGGCACTAGGGGGGATGTTAGGATTACGGACCCCTAAGGGAGGGTTAGGGTTGGGGGGAGAGGGTTAGTAATAGTGAATAAACTTACCTGTTGAGATCTTCTGTTGCCGGTCTTCCGGTGTGGGGATTTGAACTGCCGGACATAGGTCCGGTGGTATTTCACACCAATCCCCAGGATCCACCACTGGTCTCAGTGCTTATATGTATACACTTGTTTTTTTTTTTTTTACAGCCTGAGGATGGACAGCACACCCCTGGATTGGACACATCCCCCCCCCCTAGGAAGAGCAGAGCATGCCCCTGTTTTGGACAACAGCACCCTGGACAGAGTACAGTGACAACACACCCCTGTATTGAACACACAGCACACCCCTGTTTTGGACAACACCCAGAGCACAGTGTCTGCACACCCCTGTGTATATGACACACAACCTCCCACCTTCGGGCAGAGCACAGTACACTCCTGTTTTGGACAACAACCAGAGCATATTGACAGTGTGTACCAAGCTTTAGAAACCTTTATAACAATTATCAGGATTTTTTATGGAAATATTAGGATTCAATCTATTTATTTTTGGTTCCTGTGTGACAACTACTCTTCCAAAGAACTTGCATAAACAAATTTTCCTTAGTTCAGGTGCTTAACTTGTTTGATTTATAATCCATTTTTCATGTTACTGCTAAATAGATGTCAGTTCCAAGATTAATAATGATGTCTGGATAATTAAAATATAACAGTAAATAAATTATTATTTTATTTGACTAAACATATTTTGATTCAAAATTATGAATTCCATTAACATTAAAAAGAAAAAAACCTACAAAAATAGTGAGTTCCAGCCTGGGGAAGCGGCCTTCCCTTTCACCGCATTTTGGTGGGAGGGGCTTATAGATATCAGGTGTTTGGTGGATCTTTCTACTAAAAAGCTGAGGACATTCACACAGGCCAAGCATTTTTTTCCAACACTTTAAATATATTCTTTGGCACACTTTGTTCCAAATGCATTAATATGCTAACTAATTAACTGTGTGGTTTTTAGAATTGTATTGGACAGTATTCCTGTATCAGTACACAGGTTTGAATTGGATTGGTTGAATACTTTGGAATTGAGTTTGTTGAGATCTCCACTTGCCATCAAAAAAACAATATATGTACAGTATTCTAGTTAAGATCACCAATAGACCATTCTGTTACCCAGTTGGGAATACAACAGTGGCTTGAAGATTTTTCGACACTTAGCTGCCCAATATTAATTAAAAACTTGAAATTCTCATGTCATCTGCTTCTCTCTACACTATACCAAATAATGTTCTTGAATATATGTCATACTATTAACCTCATAGGTAATATCTGATAGGTATGTTTGTCTCCCATGACTGCCGACACTGCTGTGCATCAGAAGCTGGCCTATTTCATTGCTTTTGGGCATGCTCTTTGATAAGACATTTTGGAATTATTAAATGGAACATCTAGTGAATTACTTCCCATTTACAGTGGAATACAACCCAAAAAAAGTAAAGTGGTGCAAGATGGAATTGTCCTTGGGCCCTCCCACTGATCCTCATTTTGGATACTAAAAAGGACTTGCACAGGTTAAGAAACCAAGCACTTCAGCAACAGGGTCTTTGTTTTGTTTTGGCCCCCACAAAAAAATTTATTGGAAAGACTACCTCTGATTATTAATGTGCTGGTCCAAACTGCTGGAAGCTGATACTGGACTGCTGGACAAATTCGAATAATTTTGTTAAATAAGTTGCATGAACTTGCTGCAAATGACGTAACAGGGAGTAGTTGCCTAAATTGTTAATGTCCCTACCTCTACTAGCTTTGGCTTCACAAGTGGTACAGATGCCTTCATAAATGTTGTAAGAATTTAAGTACAAATAATTAATTGCCCAAAAGGTGGCTTTTCTGGTCTTAAGCTCAGGTATAACAATGAGTTTATTTTTAATTCAAGAACTGCTGCCACTGGTGGCTGACTTACTGTACACAAACAACAACCTCATCATGAACATCCTCATTAGTGTCAGATAATACACAAATCTCCCCCTCATCCTCCTGTTGCACTTTCTCTCTAGCATAAATTTCAATTATGTCACCAATAATTGTACTGCTCATCTCCAAATTTGATTAGCAGAGGGTGGTGGAAGGAGGCTTCTCTACTTTTACAATATCAGAAATGTCAGACTCGCACATAGTACTCATTAACACCCTTAGACACTCCTGAGGAATCTGTGACATTTCTGAACACACAGTTTTTTCATCAGACTTAGGGAAAAATGTAATAGGGCCTGAGTTTGTAAAATGTGCAAGTATAGAGCCATTTATACAACTCACTCTATGTAATGGGGTGCAAACTCACATATTTCTCACACCCCAACAACTTGCAGTGGCAAAACACACATCGAGATGTTTTGCCATTGTGAGGATACAAGTCGGGCAATGTACTTATACACTATTACTGTCTAAAAACTTGAGAAAAAAAACAGACCTGCTTCAGGCTAGTGAGTCTAGCCTGAGCAGGTCTGAGTTACACAGAAACATGCACAGATATCAGAGATCCATGCATCTTTCTCCATGTACAAAAAAAATGATTTGCTTCCCCCACATGTTTTCATATACACTTCCTCCATGCAAATGACTAAATCCCGCATGACTCCTGTCATTATAGGCACCAGCAACCAGTCAGTGGGCACCTCTGTAAGAGTTGCCCGCTAATTGATTTTGAGCAGAGAGCCTGTGTCAGTCTTTCCCCCACTGACTACTAAAGTCAGTGGGGGAGCTGCTACATTACAGCCTATGATAGGAACCTCTATTAACCTTGTGGTTACCATTATAGGTTACTCATTTTGTCCCCCGTATTTCCACAACCATTACTAGCTCAACAGAGCCTGGTGCTGGTTGATGAATATACAGGGGACCCTATGTAATCTTTCCTCTATATCCTCTCAAGCAGGACTGGCTCAACAGAGCCTGGTGCTGGTTTTAAAATGCAGGGAAACCTTACACATTTTTTCTTTTGTGTTTTAAGAATCAGTAAAGGCTGAACAGAACCCGGGGCTGGTTATGCTTTTGTGGGGGATGTCATTTTTATTTTTACTGTTTACTATTTTTTTTACATACAGAAGCATTATCAGATCTCACTGTTCTATGAAGGCTTCTGTATAACTCAGACCTTAGCAATGCAAGTTGCACTAGAAGGTCCGAGTTTCCTTAAAGGAATACTTGCAAAGACTTGCATAATGTAATAGCCTTGAACTCACAAGTTAGTAGGCTATTACATTTGCCAAGCTGTGAGACATACCTGTGCACTGATACAGGGACACCATGCTGTATGAAAAATTCTGCTCAATGAATTCTTAGGCAATATATATATATATATATATATATATATATATATATATATAATGAAATGAGCGCTAAATATATGTGAATAATAAAAAAAATGGATTTGGAATAAAAATTAATGTGAAAATCAAAATATACACTGCACATGTATAAATAAAGAAATGAGTGCTAAATGCATAAAAATAAAAAATAAATTAATGATTATATAAATAAAATATGTATAAACATAATAATAAAATAAAATAAAACACACTGCATATGCACTGATTACAAAATGTAAAGCAAATAAAACATATAAAACTGCGTAGGGAATTGAAAGAGCAGGAGCTGCTAGTATCCAACAGTCCATTATAATGGGCAGCACAGATGGTGTAATGGTTAGCATTACTGCCTCACAGCACTAAGGTCAATGGTTCAATTCCCACCATGGCCCTTTCTGTGCGGAGTTTGTATATTCTTCCTGTGCTTGCGTGGGTTTACTCCAGGTACTCCGGTTTCCTCCCACACTCCAAAAATATACTGTTAGGTTAATTGGCTCCCAACACAAAATTAACCCTAGTGTGTGTATGTGTGTGCGCATGTGATAGGGAATATAGAGTGTAAGCTCCACTGGGGCAGGGACTGATGTGAGCGGCCAAATAGTCTCTGTAAAGTGCTGCGGAATAGGTGTGCGCTATATAAATAACTGGTTATAAATAAAAAATAATATAATCCACTTGCTATTAGAGGTGTTAATGCCCCTAGGCTGACCCTACCTTACCTTCTCGGTCAAGACCTCCTTGATTTATGACCGGTGGTCTGCTGACAGTGTCAGCTGCTTTAGAGCTGTGTTTTTATTTTTCGTCGGTCATATACATGTAAATGGTGGTCTGTTAAGCAGCTGAGCTTATTGGGCTGTGGTAGGTAGTGGTGCACCTGGCAAAAAAAAGTTGCCTGGCAATGACATCACTTCTCCGGTGTTGATGTTTTATGTGCTCCACATTGTGTACCTGCATTCAACGTGTTTCATACCAAATAGGGTACATTATGAAGAATGTCCTTTAGTTGACAGGTCTGCTTTTCAAGAACAGAACCAATAAAGTTTTTAAAATAAAAAGCTTTTTAAAACGATAAAAAGGATTTCCTGCCAACTCCTCTGTGGACTGAAAGGTGATGCCTGGTCCAGACAGATATTTTGCACCCACAATAGCCTGGGTGTAAGTATTGATATGAATGATGATGGCTACAACTGTAGACTGAAAAATATTATGAAGACATCAGGGATGGATTAAGGTCTGTGGGGGCCCCTGGGCAGCAAACTTGTGGGGGCCCATATATACCACCATTTCTTGTCACCCTAAGAACATTTTTTTTCTTTATGTTCACCTTAATGCCCCTAGTAATAATGCCACTCTTGCAATGCCCACTCTAGTAGTGTCTCTTATGCAATGTCCCCAGTAGCAGAGCCCCTTATGCAGTGCCCCCAGTAATGGCCCCCCTATGCAGTGCTCCTTATGCAGTGCTCCCTGTAGTAGTCTCCCCTATGCAGTGCCCCCTGTAGTAGTGCCCCTTATGCAGTACCCCAGTAGTGGTCCCCCTATGCAGTGCCCCTTATATAATGCCCCCAATAGTGGTCTCCCTACACAGTGCCCCCAGTAGTGTCCCTTATAAAGTGCACCAGCAGTTCTTCCTCTATGCAGTACCCCTTATATAGTGCCCCCAGTAGAAGTCCCCCTATACAGTTCCCCCAGAAGTTATCCCCCCTATACAGTGCCCCCAGTAGTTGTCCCCCATATGCATTGCACCCAGTAGTAGTCCCCCCTATCCATTGTCTCTAGTAGCACCCCCCTATACAGTGCCCCCATGAAGCGCCCCCCTATGCAGTGCCCCTTACACACACACACACACACACAAACCCACAATTTACCTGAATCCCTGCTCCTGACGTGACTGCAGCTGTCCACTCTGAGTCCAGGCTCTTCTCTTGCACTATGGGAGAGACGTCATGATGTCTCTCCCATCACCCGCTGTGGGGGGAGTCAGAAGGCGGAGCTGATGAGTGAGCTCCAGTCATCTCCCTCCGTTGATGCTGCAGCCAATGAGAGTCTGTCTGACTAATTATTATTTTATTCTATTTGTAATGGATTAGTATCATTTTATTATAATTATCACTCCCACAACTGACAAAATGCTTAAAGTATTTTATTTTTAAATGTTTAGCACTTTGTAACATTTTAGAGACTTAGGGGGAGACATGGGCATAGCTATTATAGGTGCATGGGGTGCAGCTGCTTTGGGGCCCAGAGCTTAGGGGGGCCCAACTTCCTTGTCAGAGTTACATGTGTTATTAATATATTTCACCATTGTGTGGTACATAGGGGTCATTACACACTTTTGCTATGGGGCCTTCAAATACCTAGTTACACCCCTGGGGGGATGATATCCTGAGCCTTAGAGAGAGATAATGGGGAGAGAGATACAGTACCAACTAATCAGCTCCTAACTGTTGGTACTCCTGTAACGTGACAGTTAGGTGCTGATTGTTTGGTACTTTGGGGCAGATGTACTAAGCTCTGGAAAGTAATAAACTGGAGAGTGATAAACTACCAAGCAATCAGTGACAAATTGTCAGTTTTCAAACACAGCCGGTAACATGACAGTTAGGAGCTGATTGGTTGTTAGTTTATCACTTCCAATTTATCAATTTCCTGAGCTTAGTATCTTTATCTCTCTCCAAGGCTTAGTACATCTACCCCAGAACATGAAGATGGATGTGAAATTACTGTTCAAAAATACACAATTTTAGTTACTGCAATAGCAAGAATAAATGTGAAAGATGTACTGCTGGTCAGGCCAAATCTTCTGCTAGCAGATATATTAGTCATCATCTTCATGAGGTTTAGGTGGTACTCTTTTAGTATGTTTAGTTGGTACTCTTTTAGTATGTATAGTTGGTACTCTTATAGTAGGTGCAATTGGTACTCTTATAGTAGGTGCAATTGGTACTCTTATAGTAGGTGTAGTTGGTACTCTTATAGTAGGTGTAGTTGGTACTCTTATAGTAGGTGCAATTGGTACTCTTATAGTAGGTGCAATTGGTACTCTTATAGTAGGTGTAGTTGGTACTCTTATAGTAGGTGCAATTGGTACTCTTATAGTAGGTGCAATTGCTACTCTTATAGTAGGTGTAGTTGGTACTCTTATAGTAGGTGTAGTTGGTACTCTTATAGTAGGTATAGTTGGTACTTTGCTAGTAGGTGTATTTGACACTTTCACTTCCTGGTTACATGTGAATGATGATGTCAGACCCTGCCGATCATCCGATAATGTGTATCTACCTATGTCACACAAACTTTTAGTGCCACAACCATGATAAAACGCATTTAAATATTGAGGAGCTTTGAAGAAAAAGAAACATAAATATCAGTGAATATTGTAACTTATATAGTGTAGATACAAAAGATATAAAGATCAAAGGCTTATAGAAAATTAGATTTTCTAAGACCTGACCTTCAGTAAGAGGTGCATAAAGAGAGGAGGGGGCCTGTGTGCATTCCCCATCTGGGTCCCCTCCTCTCTTGTCCGAAGCCGGCAGCAGACTGCCTGCTGACCGGTGACCGCAGCAGCAGTAGACTCTTGCCGCTCTATTTTCCCAGCAATTTTCTCACAACTCATGCACAGAATGCTGGGAAAGTGGCCAGGGCAGCCATTTTCTTGCTTTTTGTGCAGGGCTGAGACACCCGCTGCAGGACCTCAGAGAGGTATTATAAAATATGGGTGCAGGGTGTACGGTGTGGGCCCCCCTGGTCCAAGGGGCCTGTGTGCACCTCACACCCTGCAACCATTATTGATACACCTCTGCTTTCAGTTGAGTAACAAAAACATTTCCAGTCAGAATGGATAACCAAAATAAACCTCTCTCAGACTATGTGACAATGTTATTGATTTTGTACTAGATGCCCCTAATGCTACAGTACCTGATCAGTTACAGTATTTATCTATGAAGATGCCCATATTATTTAGTTTATATAGGCAAACATGACCTTCTTAATTGAAGATACCAGAGCATCTAAGAAATTTCACCTAGGGATGGCCAATTGGCTGGACCATATCGATATTCTGGATCAATACTCTTTCACCATATCCAAAATGATACATAAAATGTATCTTTCAAATATTATTGATGTTTCGAAATACAGATATGTGCTGCTGTGCATGTGCGGTTGTAGTCTACAGTAGGTCCAGTGCATGGCGCTGCTGCTATGAAATGAGGGCGGCGATGAGAATAATATAATCCTGTGGGAGAATCTTTCTGCATGATATACTAAGTGAGCCGATGAGACTAAAATATAATGCAGTATTGGTCTGGGACATCATTTCATTTTACGGAATATTGGATATCATTGTCCATCCCTAAGTCTGCTCTGTGTGATGGCATAACGATTTTTCTTCAGGCCTTGGTAAGCGTAGCCAACTGTTATATATTGAATAGCTGTATGCTCACTTTCCCCATACTTTGTTCCTTGAATCGCAAAATCCTGTGTTATAGCCTTGTGAAGAAATTAAAGATTACACTGCACCCCCATACCTCACACCTCATGTCTAACAGTAATAAGCGAGTCTTTGCCAATTTGGCTTATATTAATCTGTTCCATTTCCAGTGCAGGACTTTGTAACTTAAGGGGAGCTGTATCCAACCTTCTAAAAAGGTGAAAGTGAACAAGTAGAGAAGTTGAGAGAGCGCTAATAAATAAAAGTAATTTGAACTATCCATACCTACTACTTTGCCTTTTAAACAGCTGATGGGAAATACCTGCTGATTACCGCATCCGTGAGATACAGAGTTCTGGGCAGTATAGAGACCACCCCGCAAGTGGAGTTGTGAGTATTCACCGGGCCAGCAAAATTTTTGGCCGCACGGCTCCGTTTACCATAGCTGGGCTGATGCTTTTAGAAAGCCAGGTGACTCGATCGGTGATAAGTGGAACTCCGAGCCATCCCAGCAGTCTCTTCGGACTGTATTTGGATCAATGACAAATGGGATTACAATCTAACCAGTAAGGAGTGGGTTCTACAAACCCCTTTAGTAATATACAGTATGTCTTTCCCGTCTAAAATTGGACTTTTTTATTGACTATTATTGTAATCGGCATCTAGCTGGGTTACTTTTTATTATTATTTATATATGTTTTACTGGCCATTTCTATAAGGATTTATGTTGCCTTATGATTGATTGTTATTACAATTGTCATTTTATATCTTATCAAAGAGGTTTACTTTTATTTATTAGCGCTCTCTCTATTTTATATTTATTTGTGCACTTATTGTTTGTAGGGTGCTCCCAAACACCCCTTCTGAGAGCTGCTTTATTAGCCGTTTTCATTAATTATATTTAGTGTGCTCCTGATATATACTTTTCTTGATATTTCTTGGTTTAAGTAGAGAAGTTGCCCATAGCAACCTACTGTATCTACCTATCATTTTATAGAATGTACTTGATAAATTCAAGTTAGAATCCGATTGGTTGCTATGGGCAATTTCTCCACTTGTCAACTTCTAGGTATGATACATTTTCCCTCCAGACTGACTGAGTTAAAAGGATCTCTCAAATCCATTTTACTGATGTAAAGTCCATGATTAATGGCCTGATGTTGTCCACATATATTTACTGTGTAAATTCCACATGTGACATATACTGCATAATGCCAGAATCGATCGTGTAAGTGGCCAAATAATCACCCTCTTCAGAAATGCAGTTTAAGTCCTGGGAGAGTGAGAAGCTGTGTATGCCTGGAATGTACCAGAGTCCGGGATAATGCTCACCCAGTTGGCTTGATCTATGTCTTGCAGGAGTTTGCCGCAGCTAAGCTGAAAATGCCTTAAGTGTGTAGATAAGCACCAGCCGTCAGTGGGCTAAGACAGTATCTCACAATAGTATATCAGAAGTCACTGCCAGGTGAACAATGCATCAGCATCCTGGATATTCAAGCATCAGTGTATAAAAGTTTTGACCATGTAGGTGACAACTGGGGGATCCCTCTGATGCATTTTGCTCCTAAAGATAGCCAGGCTTTCTCAAAGAGTGATGATCCCCTCCACCAGCCATCTTTTTAAGACACAAACTTGGGTTTGATTGGTCAGTCAATTGTATGTCCTTAATTCCTCAGGTGTGTTTTTTCTCTCTTGTTTCTTTCACACCTTGCTATATTTGTTAATTAACATTGTGTTTAGACATCTGTTTGTATGAATCTAGATAAACACATTATCCATATGATATTCATAAATTATTGTCAGCTTATATTCACATATAATTTAAAAATTAATAATAAAAGGTAAATGAACAACTATAAAAAACATTTAATTGAGTACCTAACTATAGACAATTAGTCACATCATTGTTGAGTTTACCATAATGAATATCATTCATTTAAAAAAAAATTCATCCTGGAACCAAACTCCTGACCTTTCACTCCCTAAGTATTTTCTCTAACCACTACTCCATATCAGCTCACCTCATGATAGTATTAACACTAGGATGTTTCATGAGGATATGTACCTATGGAGTTTTATCATATATAACATATACATTTTAAAAAGTAAATGACCAACAATAAAAAAATAGTGCCAAACTATAAACAATTTACCACATTATTGTTGAGTATATCATAATGAATATCATTTATAAAAATACAAATAAATTTCCTCTGGGATCGAACCCCTGACCCATCCCACCATTAGTCTTTTCCCTAACCACTACTCCTTATTGGCTCATTTTAAAACAGTGCTACAGATAGAGTATTTCATAAGGATATGTACTTTTAAAATGTTATCATATATATCATGTGTATTTTTTCGTGGCGTGTAGTAATCTTAATATAACAGATATGCACCTCATTGATTTCCCAATTAGCTCTTATGTAGATCTTTCTTTATAAGTTTCAATCACCACTTGGATGGGTATTCTTTATCCTCTATAATTAACTGCCATGTAACAACAAGCGTATTTTCAAAAAAGACATTCACCAAAATTTTGGCTTTCTAAGTTCTCTAAACACATGGCCATGGTCATCAGGTTTGCTCCTAGTTTTGCCAACCTCCATATGGGACAATTTGAGGAATTATTTATATGGCAGGGTTTATTTGGAGAAAACCTGGTGTACTATGGCTGGTACATTGATGACCTTATTTTGATTTGGGCGGGGGATGAAAAATAAGCACTTAGTTTTGTTGCACATTTAAATTCTAATGATTGGAATCTTAAGTTTTCACATTGCTTTGATCACAATTCTGCTAATTTTTTAGTCTCACTATTTTGGCATAGGCTTAAAAAATTACTACAACTAACTATAAAAAGTAGATAGACACAAAGATTTTTTCTACACTACTCCAGTGGGCATTATAGACCATGGCTTGACAACATCCCTCAGAGTCAATTCAACAGAATTAGACACAATTGCTCTACAGTGGAGAGTTATGAGAGTCAAGTCAAAAATATGCTACAGGATTTTTCCAACAGAGGCTACCCTTCACCACTCTTAGATAGAGCCTATAATAGAGCCCTGAATATGAATAGATCCCAAATGTTAATACCTAAAAGAGGAGAGAAGTAAGGAGATAGACAAACAATCCTTAGAGTCTGGCTTATATTTTGTTTCAAAATATAACAATAAATCTACTCAGATTAAGAAAATACTAAATACCAATTTCAATATCCTCAAACAAGATCCTATCCTAAATGAGGTGTTAGTAAGCAAACCCAGGAAAGTCTTTAGTGAAATAAGAACCTAAAAACGCACTTGGCCCCAAGTGGTTTCAAGAAAATCCCAAAGACTAGAATGGGAGGTCCAGGAGATTGGTTACATTGTCCAGTTCAATGATGTTATAGATGTTGTAGGTATAGATGTCTTACTTGCAGTTATATAATGAACAAAATCAAAACAGTCGTTAGTAGTGTCAGTCAGGAAAAGTTGCCTATTACCAAATTTATTATTTGCGAGTCCACTTACTGTATTTATGTCATACAGTGACCATGTGGACTGCAGTACATGGGTCGCATGACTCGCACCTTGAAAATGAGGTGTAGAGAGCACCATGTCAAAATATTTATTAAAAAATACAAACACCATAGATTCTCTTATAGATTCTCTTGGCACTTCAGTAACCACCATGATGGTAATCCAGAAGGAATGTTTTTTTTTGGAGTCCAACATGTTAAAAAAATGTGCAGAGGAGGGGATTGATTCAAAAACTTATGTTCCCAAGAGACTTTTTGGATATTTAGGTTATGTACTCTGTTCTCTACTGGATTAAATAAAACTATTGATTTTGAATAATTTGCTTAAAAATCCACTAGGTGGAGAAAAATCTTGGCTTGTGTGATAATGGTATCTGTTGACAATTGGGCTACAGAGACAATGAGTATAATGTATAATATTGTTAATTCAATATAGAGATGGTTTCCAGTCCAATCTATAGATTATACAGCAACATAATAAGGTGGTTGTTCAATAGAGGTAGTAGCCAGAGAAGTGAACAGGTAGCCTTTTTCATTTATACAACACAATCGAGATGTCATTAATCTCCATCCATTCAGCAGGATGAAATGTGTTGGTTAATCTATAGAGTATGTGAGGGTTGGTTTATTTGGGCTTGGTGTGACTTGGATTACAGTCTTACATTTGTGTATGAAGGTACTAGGCAGTACAAAAATAGTACACTGACTGTAAATCAATTATGGAGTACTGTCCTCATGATATGTGGAACATGCCATAATACATCAGGGCTGCTATTTATTGATGGGGAGAATAGAAAAATAGGGAGTCTATATGTCATATTCAATGACAATATACTAGTGTTTTCTGAGTCAAAGGGTAGACTCTGTGTAGGTCTTATATAGAGCCCCATTTATGTTCAAGTGGGATTATTAGTGTGCTTAGAGAACTTAGAACGCCAACATATTGGTGAATGTCTTGTTTGAAAATATGCTTAGTGTTACATGGAAGTTAATTATAGAGGATACAGAATACCCATCCAAGCGGTGATTGAAAATAATGAAGAAAGATCTACAGAAGGGTTAATTGAGAATTCAGTGAGGTACATATCTGTTATATTAAGATTACTACATGCCACGAAAAAATACACATGATATATATGATAACATTTTAAAAGTACATATCCTTATGAAATACTCTATCTAAAACACTCTTTTAAGATGAGCCGATATGGAGTAATGGTTAGAGAAAAGACTTATGGAGGGAAGGGTCAGGGGTTCGATCCCATGGGATTTTATTTATTTATTTTTATAAATGATATTCATTATGATATACTCAACAATAATGTGGTAAATTGTTTATAGTTGGGCACTCGATCAAATGTTATTTTATTGTTGGTCATTTACTTTTTAAAATGTATATGTTATATATGATAAAACTCCATAGGTAGATATCCTCATGAAACATCCTAGTGATAATACTCTAATAAGGTGAGCTGATATGGAGTAGTGGTTAGAGAAAATACTTAGGGAGTGAAAGATCAGGCGGTCGGTTCCAGGATGAATTTATTTTTAAATGAATGATATTCATTATGGTAAACTCAACAATGATGTGACTAATTGTCTATAGTTAGGTACTCAAATAAATGTTTTTTATAGTTGTTCATTTACCTTTTATTATTAATTTTTAAATTATATGCGAATATAAGCTGACAATAATTTATGATTATTAATAATAATAATAATAATAATAATAATATTATTATTATTATTATTATTATTATTATTATTATTATTATTATTATTATATCAATTATTTATATGGTGCCGCAAGTGTTCTGCAGCACCTTACAAAGTACATAGGCAAATAGGTTGACTTACAGTGACTTATAGTACAATACAATACAGGACCAGGACTTGGATAATATATATTGCTACATTCGTGACCATATCACCCAGATAAGCAACAGTGCAAAGCAGCCAAGTGTTAGGTGCCCTAGTGGGGAGTAAGAAGCAGAGTAAAGTAGAGTTAGGAGAAGCACAAGAGGGTAGAGGGCCCTGCTCATAAGAACTTACATTCTAAAGGGGAGGGACAGACAAACAGGTGTGACACAGATGGGGTAGGCTGGGAGGAAGGAGTATGTACCAGCAAGTTAAGATGAGAATATCGTATGGATAATGTGTTTATCTAGATTCATACAAACGGATGTCAAAGCACAATGTCAGTTAATTAACAAATATAGCAAGGTGTGAAAGAAACAAGAGAGAAAAAACACACCTGAAGAATTAAGGACATACAATTGACTGACCAATCAAACCCGAGTTTGTGTCTTAAAAAGATGGCTGGTGGAGGGGATCATCATTCTTTGAGAATGCCCACGCTATCTTTAGGGGCAAAACGCATCAGTAGGGATCCCCCAGTTGTCACCTACGTGGTCAAAACTTTTATCCACTGATGCTTGAATATCCAGAATAAAGAAAAAAAAAGGAATATATGCGCTCAATTATAGTTCATCTTTGCTAAAATGCAGAATGTTTAGTTAGGAACTAATGGATATAATCAATATTCTAAATGTGTTTCTGAATGACAGGATGAGATATATACAAATGAATAGATTATAATAAAAGAAAGATCACTTTACTGATATGAAAACGCAAAACACATATAAATGAAAGCAGTGTTTGAAAGAACATAAACACATGCATACAGTGCAATATCAAAATGGCATAGTAATAATCTGTTCTGCCAGGGGAACCCCCAACACGGAATAAATGCTAACAAGCAAATAATGATAAAACCAATGTATCATAGACTCCTGAATGTTCTAATGAGTCTAGTGCACAAAAATGTTCCACAGAGTAGCAGTGAGTGTGAAGGAAAAAGGTAACTTGTACTGATAGTAAATAGCGGCGTCCAACTAGGGTACAATGTACATACAGTGCTGATGGCCCAGGGTGATCTTCCCGAGGAAGGCAGTACGGGTATGTGGCAATGGATGTTGGATCTCCACACAAGCTGCTACACCTGGTGCTCTAGCCAGCAGCACCCCTGTCGTGGAGGTCTGCCCACAATGCACGCTAAGGAAGCTGCTGTGGATGGGGAGGAGATGTCAAAGGCTCAGGCTGGCTGATGCCGTCCCCCGTGCACCCCCTCCTCAAATGGAGACTCGCCTTCCTGCACCTTGCCGATAGTCGCTCCTTCCTCTAGCCGGCTGTGCTGTCTTGCGGCACGAGTTCTTCCTCCCTCTCCGGGATCTTCTGCGTTTGTTCTCCTGTTGTCCTGTATGTCTGTAATCCGTCTGCTGCTTCCGAGTTGTACCACGTGTTGGTATCACGTTCAGACAATTGGTGGATAATAGCAATAATTCTCTGTGGGGGAATAGTCTTATTCTGGTCGAGTCTGAGTGTTAATGGGTCTCCAACGCGTTTCAGCCTTTGTTGGCTTTTTTCCAGGAGTTCATGTGCATAATGGGAATCACGATCTTGGGGATTAAAAGGAACTCTCTTCTTTGATAGGGCGTATGCAAATGATGTGGACTTCAATAGGTCTTCCCTGGTAGTGTGAATAGTTCAAGCTGTGGGTAATCACCTATCAATCAAAATAATGAAATGGCCTGTGTAGATATTTTGTTTAGAGACTGTTACTGTTGCAAAATGGGTTAAAAGCAGTGGATGAATTACATGACATGATTGCTAATAGTCTCATAAAATAATCATAATCCATTGAAATAAATAAAAATAATGGTACTGAAAAAAATATATATAAATGTAAAAATAAAATAAAATGAAATAAAATAAAATCCAACAGAACAAAGATGTAAATAAATAAATTAAAAGTGGAAATAAAAATAAAATGGAATATTATTAAGTAATGCCATGCTTCATGATGTTAACGTTCGTAGCATTATTCTGAACATATTGATGAAGTGAGAATATGAATACTCATTGTTATAACTGTAAGGGTTAATATGGGGTTTTCATTGGTATTATGGCATAAGCTTGATGTTGTGTATAATCGTAACTATTACCAACATGAGTATAATCTATGGTAAGCATGATCTGTGACATACTATACAAAACATTCCATGTCTATCTAGTGTGGAATCGCTTGATCATTAAATTGATCTCTATCTGTGATTATTTGCTTATTTCTTGCAGATTATGGATTTTATTTCATTATCCAGATTGTGTCCTTTAGGTGCAAAAGTTCTAAGTTCATACATCCAATTCAGTTCTCTTACATTTATTTTATGTTCTTAATTACCCCCTCTCCAATTAGGTATTATCTCCTCAATTCCTATAAATGTGAGTGACGTGGGGTCACTGTTATGGCAGATCTTAAAATGATAAGAAAGGTTATGTTCCTCAAATCCTTTTTTAATGTTTCTAATATGCTCATTTACACATACTTTTAGGGGTCTTGTAGATCTCCCTATGTACTGCTTGTGGCACTCACATTCCAGTAAATAGATCACCCCTTTGCTATGACATGTGATCTGGTTTTTATCTTATGTTTTTTTACGTTTTAGGTAAAATATTTTTCAGATAGTATTATTGAATTAAATATTCATGTTTGTGCATATTTGATCCAGTCCTGACAATTTTTATACTTATGTCTGCCATCTCACATAGGGCTCTATTTACTACAATCCACATTGGGAATGCAGATTGTAGTGTGATATTACCGACTGAATTCGCATTGTGAATTCAGACAATATCACAGGGATTTCCTAAAAGTCCCTTGCAGGGACAGAGCTTGCAATAAAGCTCAGTCCCTGCAAATCCCCTCCGCAGCCTTATCACGGCATTTTCGCAAAAAATACTGTGACAAGTGCCCGTGCATGCGCCGACTGGCCACCGCTGCTACCCCGCAGTGCTAAGCACTGCCCCTGGCGCTAAGCACCACCCTCCCCCCGTGACACCCCCTCCCTTAATTGCACTTATCTGCATGATCCGGGCTCCGGTGATGTCCTCCATAGCATCGGTCAGCTGACATCCCATACTGCACTGGGACCCGTTCACCTGATGACCAGGCCGCAGTGCAGTATGGGAGACCAGCTGTCTGGAGGGAGGACATCACCGGAGCCCCGAACTCCTGTCCCTGGACTCAGGTAAGTTAATTTTTTTTAAATATATTTTTTTTATGCAGTGTATCAGTGTGTGGTCTGATTAGCAGTGATCAGCATCTGGTGTGTTTAGCAGTGTATCAGTGTGTGGTCTGTTTAGCAGTGTATCAGCATCTGGTGTGTTTAGCAGTGTTTCAGCGTGTGGTCTGTTTAGACCACACACCTGATCACTGGGGCCGACTCCGGGCTCTGCTCTGTCTGTTAGAGCGTAGCAGGAGTCCGGTAACTGGGGGAGACCCTGGATAATGCCACCTCCAGGTGGTGTTATTATCACAGGGCTTTCCCCAGTATTTTTTTCACTATTTATTTTTAGTAACTTGCACACAGATCGCATTTCCCATATCAATTATGGGAAATGTGATCAGATTACTAAAAATAAGTGATAATTAGGGGTTGGAGTAGAATTTTATGAATTCTACTCCAATTGCCCTTTAGTAACTTTAGGTGAAACTAAAATAATGTGAAAACACCCTTTTTAACTTTATTTTAGTAAAAATAATGATAATAAATAGAGCCCTTACTATGTCCATTTTTATTAGCGCAGATTTCTATTGTTGGTTTTTATAGTTTTCGATTATTGGATGAGTATTCACAGGCACATTAAGGTTTCTGCAGCTGGAATTATATGATAAATGTATTGATAATAATTTATTTAATTCAAATTGATAAGCGCCAGAGTTATTTGATTAATTGGTCTAATTTTAGCTTCAGACATGTAGTCATGCAATCAGAAGCCATGAGTCTGGAAATCATGTACTATTTGCCATGCCCCGACAGCTGATTCGGTAAGAACATTTTTCAAGAGGCAGCATCCAACACACTTAAGGACAAACTGGCTTATATACACAAAGCATGTACAATACATAATGTGAAAAATAAAAAATAACAAATCAAATAACATACTTAAAATACTGTATGGATCTGTCATGAATGTCATGCAAAGGATATCAATGTTAGAAACACAAAAAATGGGAAATCATATCAACAATAGCACAGACAATAAAGGCTGATTAGCATAGAACAATAATAAACTGAAAACTACTAAAGATTATCCAAAATGGAATAAATGAATATAATAATTTAATTCAATTTAACTTCATTTAATTGAATGCCAGCACATGTAGTCATGTGATGGTAGCAAACAACACGTGTATTATGAGAACTCCTCATTTAAACCTGAGGGTACCATACTCTTGAGCCTGTGGATCCATTGGTACTCACTGCAAAAGTAGCTTATGTCTGTCACCTCCCCTATGCAGGGGTGGGATATGGTCCAGTGGCATAAAGCTGAAATCCTTAAGATTGTGCCCCATAGTGGCAAAATATTTAGCCACTGGTGGAGTACTAGAATTCATCCTCAAAAATTACTTCTTGATTGATGACCGTTTATTGCAATTTTCTATTTAATCTTATGTATGGTTTTCCCAAAATATATTAGATTACACGGACAAATGATGACATATACCACATATTTGGTTTCACAGTTCATCCAAAATTGTAATTTGTAATTCATATCAGTGACAGGATGGATGAAAGAATCACTGGTCTTTAGACATTGACAGTTAACGCACCAGGAGCATTTGAAGGCACCTTTATGTAATTTGAGCCAATTATTATTAGTCAGGGCTTTTGAGCCAATATCTGAAGGACTAATACGTTGTTTCAAGTTCTGGCTTTGTTTTTAACAAAAATAATGGCACATTTTGGCACAAGTTGCCCATAACTGGGTCAGTGGCAATGATGTGCCAATGTTTTATGATAGATTTATGTAACAGACCAGAAGTAATAGAATAAGTGATGGACAACACTATTCTCCTGTTACTCTCCTTTTTGAGATTGGTGTTGAGTAATTCATCCCGGTTGAGACTCAAACATTTCTGTATAGCTTTCCGCACTTCGGATGGATGATAGCCCCTTTGGTCTTCCATTTTCTCAGCTGGTTAGAGCGGTTCGAATCACCACTGATCATGAGATGATTGTTTCAAGATGCTTGAAACAATGGGATGCAGCTTTACCCAAAGGGGCTACCATCCATCCTAAGTGCAGAAAGCTATACAGAAATGTTTGAGTCTCAACCGGGATGAATTACCCAACACCAATCAAGAAGGCATTTTTGAGGATGAATTCTAGTACTCCACCAGTGGCTAAACAGTTTGACACTATTGACCACAATCTTAAGGATTTCAGCTTTATGCCACTGGACCATATCCCACCCCTGCATAGGGGAGGTGACAGATATAAGCTACTTTTGCAGCGTGAGTGCCAATGGATCCACAGGCTCGACAGTATGGTACCCTCAGGTTTAAATGTTTAAATGAGGAGTTCAGTTTATCTGCGTTTCTATAATACACATGTAGTTTGCTACCATCACATGAATACATGTGCTGGAATTCTATTAAATTAAATTGAACTAAATTAATATGTAAATTTATTCCATTTTGGATAATCTTTAGTAGTTTTCAATTTATTATTGTTCTATGCTAATCAGCCTTTTTTGTCTATGCTATTGTTGATATGATTTCCCATTTTTAGTTTTTTTCTAATATTGCTAACCTTTTCATGACATTCATGACAGATCCATACAGTATTTTATGTATATGTGATTTTGATTGGTTATTTTTTATTTTTCACATTAAGTTTTGTTTATTATATGTCATCACCCTGGTTACCATACAGCCATTTCCGGGTTTGTGTGTGCACTTTGGTCTTCCCCCTTTCAGTGGTGGTGCAGCTTGGTTCTGAATCGTGGCTGTTCCCTCTGCTGTGGAAGATGTCGTGCAGCTGCAGGAGACGTACGCGAGCACATGGAGCCATGGTGTTTGATTAGGTGAGCACATGCTTGTAATCTTTGTGTATATAAGCCAGTTTGTCCTTTAGTGTGTTGGGTGCTGCCTCTTAAAAATGGTTCTTACCTAATCAGCTGTCGGGGCATGGCACATATTACATGATTTCCAGACTCATGGCTTCTGATTGCATGACTACATGTCTGATGCTAAGTATAAAATGATATGTTGTCCTGACACTCTGGATTTTTTATGATGATCTAGTGGCTTCTTTATGGCACATTAAACTCATTTTTCTATTTTTGCATTTAAACATTTGGAGTGCTGGTTGATTCCTTTCTGACAACTGGAGAGGATTTATATACATCTATTTATATTATGACCTTGCACTCAATATTTTATCTATGACATGTGTGCAAATCTTCATATTTTATATATCTATCTATCTATCTATATATATAATATATATATATATATATATATATATATATATATACACTGCTCAAAAACATACAGGGAACACTTAAACAACACAATGTAACTCCAAGTCATTCACACTTCTGTGAAATCAAACTGTCCACTTAGGAAGCAACATTGATTCACAATCAATTTCACATGCTGTTGTGCAAATGGAATAGACAACAGGTGGAAATTATAGGCAATTAGCAAGACACCCCCAATAAAGGAATGATTCTGCAGGTGGTGACCATAGACCACTTCTCAGTTCCTATGCTTTTTGGCTGATGTTTTGGTCACTTTTGAATACTGGCGGTGCTTTCACTCTAGTGAGAGCATGAGACGGAGTCTACAACCCACACAAGTGTCACAGGTAGTGCAACTCATCCAGGATGGCACATCAATGGGAGCTGTGGCAAGAAGGTTTGCTGTGTCTGTCAACGTAGTGTCCAGAGCATGGAGGCGCTACCAAGAGACAGGCCAGTACATCAGGAGACGTGGAGGAGGCCATAAGAGGGCAACAACCCAGCAGCAGGACCACTACCTCCGCCTTTGTGCAAGGAGGAACAAGAGGAGCACTGCCAGAGCCCTGCAAAATGACCTCCAGCAGGCCACAAATGTGCATGTGTCTGCTCAAACAGTCAGAAACAGACTCCATGAGGGTGGTATGAGGGCCTGACATCCACATGTGGGGGTTGTGCTTACAGCCCAACACCGTGCAGGGCATTTAGCATTTGCCAGAGAACACCAAGATTGGCAAATTTGCCACTGGTGCCCTGTGCTTTCACAGATGAAAACAGGTTCACACTGAGCACATGTGATAGACGAGACAGAGTATGGAGACGTCAAGGAGAACATTCTGCTGCCTGCAACATCCTCCAGCATGACCGGTTTGTCAGTGGGTCAGTAATGGTGTGGGGTGGCATTTCTTTGGGGGGCCGCACAGCCCTCCATGTTCGCTAGAGGTAGCCTGACTGCCATTAGGTACCGAGATGAGATCCTCAGACCCCTTGTGAGACCATATGCTGGTGCGGTTGGCCCTGGGTTCCTCCTAATGCAAGACAAAGCTAGACCTCATGTGGCTCGAGTGTGTGAGCAGTTCCTGCAAGATGAAGGCATTGATGCTATGGACTGGCCCGCCCGTTCCCCAAACCTGAATCCAATTGAGCACATCTGGAACGTCATGTCTCGCTCCATCCACCAATGCCACGTTGCACCACAGACTGTCCAGGAGTTGGCAGAAGAAGCTTTAATCCAGGTCTGGGAGGAGATCCCTCAGGAGTCCATCCGCCACCTCATCAGGAGCATGCCCAGGTGTTGTATGGCGGACATACAGGCACGTGGAAGCCACACACACTACTGAGCCTCAGTTTGACTTGTTTTAAGGACATTACATCAAAGTTGGAGCAGCCTGTTTTGTGTTTTTCCACTTTAATATTGAGTATAGCTCCAAAACCAGACCTCCATGGGTTAGTAAATTCAATTTCCAATCATAATTTTTGTGTGATTATGGTGTCAGCACATTCAACTATGTAAAGAACAAAGTATTTAATAAGAATATTTCATTCATTCAGATCTAGGATGTGTTATTTTAGTCTTCCCTTTATTTTTTGAGCAGTGTATATATATATATATATATATATATATACCATATATAGAGCTTCGGTGAGTCAGAAGTGGGGTGGCTTCGGCCGGCCAGTTACCAGCCAAGGGGTTGTTGGAAAAGGCTAACCTTAGCTACTTGCAGCCAGGGGGAAATGTTAGGTGGGCTGATGATGACAGGAAAAATTATTTATTTTCCTGTCTGCACCATGGTTAGTGTATGTGGGCCTATTTTCAATAGGAGGCCTGGAGCTGTAGCTCAAAACCCACCCCATTGTTAATCCAGCCCTGAGTGCATACAGTCTGCATCAGTTTTATGGTGTGAAAGTAGAGATGTGCATGGAGGACTCCTGTGTTTTGCTTTTGGTTCTAATTCCTCATTGTTTTTTGGTTTTGACAAAACCATCCTCAAATATTTTGGTTCAGATTTGGTTTTGGCTAGGTTTAGATTCTTTAAAAATTGGAAAGAAAAAGATTAAAAAAGAAAAAAACTGAGACTCAATCTGGCGTGGAACCCATAAATGCGGGTGTGTTCGTGTTTCAGGAAAACTGATCCACACATCTCAAAGTGAAGTTTTTGGAAAAGATGACAGTCCCTGTTGCTTTGTATTAAAACCAAACAGCTGAACTTCTTGTGAGTCTCTGAGGTGTCTATTTACTAAGCCTAGCATGGAGAAAAAAATAACAGAGATAAGGTACCAGCCAACCAGCTCTGACAGATATATCGGCAGATTGAGTGATCTGCAGACATAGCTGTAGATTATGGTCTTTCATACATGCTGAATGACTATCATCTATCTGGCAGCCGTGGGTCGGAGGCAGGTTTGCCCCCCTCCTTGCGGCTGTCGCTGCATTTGTATGGATAATACACACTTGCCGATGGACAGATATAGAAAAAAAAGAGACCAGATGCACCATACAACCATTATTAATTATACATCATATACGAGGTTTTTGGCATAAATTTGGCCAAAGTTATGAGCTTAGCAACCAACGTCAAGGTTACCATTAGAAAGAGCTAGGGTGTGCAGTACAGGTACCTTCCCCTAAAATATTTAATATATTATGTTTATGTACACACACTTGAAGGCCAAGACTCCTTCAATCTGGACTAGCACCCCACCCACCTGCCTCTGATGTTTTTAATTATGGACCCAACATTTGATGACTGCACAGTCTGTATAGCAAAGCCACAGGTAAGACCTACATGTATTTAGAACAATATTGCAAGTCATTTGTGGGGTAAATGTTGGGTCGCAGGGCCCCTTGAACTGCTCTGGATGGACTTCTTTGGGGCATCACCACTTACTTTTAACACTTTATATCACTCTGTATTTGTTTTTTATTTTTGTTGCATTGTCACACATTTATTTAAAATTTTTCTAACACTTTTAACACTAAGCAGCCACTTTCACTTACCTAACACTTCACTGCTATTTTTTATTTTATTTTGTGTGGTGCTCTGGGGGACTGTGGCTGTGGTGGTTTAGGGGTGCCCCATGCCCCAGACATGAACCTTCATAGTGTTAGGGACTTACCCAATTGAGGTTACCTTGAAGATGGTGGATAAGCATAACTTTAGCCAAATTTATGCCAAAAACCTCATATATGATGTATAATTAATAATGGTTGTATGGTGCATCTGATGTAGTACTAAGTCACAGCTAGGTAGCACATCCCATTAGAAAGAGATAGGGTGTGCAGTCCAGGCCCCCTTCCCCTAAACTTTTTGATGGACAGATATGTCTGCAGACATATCTGTCCATCGGCTGTGCCAATGCGATATATCTGTGAATGACTTCATTCACAGACATATCGCCTGTGCACACTGGCCGATGGGGGCACAATATATTGGTTGATCATTTGATTGGCCAATATATTGGCCAGTGTGTACCCAGTTTAACTGTCATTTTTCAAACACAGCCTGCGTCATGGCAGTTAGAAGCTGATTGGCTGGAATTTTATCTCCGTTGACTTCATCTCCATCCAAGGCTTATTAAATAGACCCCTGAGTCCTCCATCCTAGTTTGCCACTAGTTTACAAATCTTCCCTTTGACCCTTTTATAATGGACATAATACATAATTTAGCATATGAAATTAGTAAATGTGATAATCAAAAGGGAAGAGGAGAAAGAGTAGTTATGAATTTGCTGGAGACAGTAACAATTACAATGACAGAAGTAGCCATACAAAAACATTTAAGAAAACAGAGTAGCAGGATTTCTCTGGTGAATATTTTGCTTTGGATTGATTTAAATTCCACATATAAAGTCTTTGCAGATTTGTCCTCTTCTTTCATTTCCTGACAGTACAGACCAGAGTAACTGGTGTTTCATATACACATGATTGTCTGAGCTGGGAGATGATCTCTCCTGCTGAAATTGAAAAAAGCTACAGTAGGTACATACTATAAGATTATCTGTCCAATCTGACTTGTTTGAATTAAAATCTGGTATTGTATGGGAGCAAATAACAATTTAATATTTGCTCCCAAATGCCAAAAAATGGACAAAAATTTTTGTTCAGACAAATTAGTTAAATTTGACAGATTATTTTGTCTGAAAGACCATTTTTGTCTTTTTTCCAGAGATTGGGAGCAAATATTTCATTGTGATTTGCTCCCGTACAATACAGATTTTCATTCCAACCAGTCAGATTCCAACCAGTCAGATTGGACAGATAATCTTATAGTGTGTATCTATTTTAAGGCTATGAACAATAATTTCAAGTAACTAGTAAAGCCCTGATTGTAAATCTGGATTATAAATAACCCTTGATGTATTTTACCAGATTATACAGTGGGTGAGTCCTCATTTATGTGATGCTAAGTTTGGAAAAAAACAGAAATCAAAATGTTACTATAATTACCATCATAACTATCTTGTTGGAGAAGACAAATATTTTCATTCCCAGTACATTGCATGGTGGCCCCAGTGTTACACGAGGTAGGTGTAAATGAAAAACACGTTGGACAAGTCAGTCCGTTCAGCTGAGAGTTATCACTGGGTACTGTAAAATATCAAGATAAAAACGTGCTATAAGTATGTCTTATTGCTCCACATATTTAGTTAGAGAAATGCATATTTAATTCAATTTCTTGACATTGAAAGCAGATACAGTATATGGAAGAACTTAATGCACAGTTAATTAAAATATATACAGCTTCTATTACTCACTGTTCAAGTGTACCACAACTGACTTTGCAGACAGGCCTCAATAAAATATAGTGAGTATCCAATAGCGCTCTATTTTAAAATAATTCTTTCAATTACATGTGCACTTAATTACCCTCAATGAGACACACTCTGTGAGTTTTGGGTAGATCACAATTGGTTATAAGAGAAATACACTTTATTACTTCAGTATTAGTGCACATAAACTTACACACAATAAAAATCACAACATATAATACATTATGTGCAAATAGATCAATCAATGTGGACTGAAAGAATCTAGAAAGGCTCATACTTTAATAGACCAGTGGTGTGAGCAACCAATGGTAAACCTGCCTTAAATCTGCATTTAAGGCAAGTTAGCATTACACCACATGGCTAGCCTGGTATTCAACAAGTCCTTAAAGCAGAAGATTTAGTCCACTTGATCAGTCCATGGCGTGACAAAGGACTCTCACACTTGATAAAGGACTTCCATATCCCAAATGCGTCATGTGGTACACCATGGAGTATTAAAATGCTATAAAATGTATTTTATATTGTGATTTTATTGTGTGTAAGTTTATGTACACTAATATTGAAGTAATAAAGTGTATTTCTCTTGTTATAACCAATTGTGATCTACCCCCAAACCCACGGGGTATGTCTCATTGAGGGTAATTAAGTGCACATATAATTTAAAGCATCCTTTTAAAATATAGCGCTATTGGATACTCACTATATTTTATGGACATCCGAAGAAACCTACATATATAAACACTCCCCCACAAAAGTAGCATGTAACACTCACCCACAATGTGTGGTGGATTAGGGCTGGTTTGAAGACTCAAGTTACACTGTAATAGGAGGGAGATGTTCTCTTTTTTTTCCTGGCAGAGAAATGAAGGTACAACTGACCCTGGACTCAAGAATAACACCAGTATAAATAATCTCAGTTTATTGTACAGGCCACCTTTGGAGACACAGGTAGCATATGACTTTGTCTTTAGGTGATAAAAGAGTTATTTGAGTTTACATATGAAAAACCTGACGGCCGGGACCTGCAAGGGTTTCTCTGTACAAACTGGTTTCCCAACTACTGAATACTGTACTACAGCCATACGCCAGTAAAAAAAAAACACTTTTCTCAAGAATTCAACAAGTTTTTTCCTTGGTCTAGCACAATATGTATCCATACCGGATGGCAAATTACTGTGTGTAATGGATGTCAGTAGCTTATACACATTGATTCCACAAATTACTGGCCTGAGTTCAATTAAATAATAGCCTTTGTCAGAAATTATGGAAGAGTTTGATTTGGATCTTCTAATTCACCTGTTAGAGCTAATTTTAACAAACGATTATTTTCTGTATGATGGAGCTTTATACAAAAAAGGATGTGCGATGGGGTCCAATGTACCCCCATCATACTCTAATGTTTTCACGTTCAATGAGGAATCTAAGATGCTTTTCAACAATCCATATTTTTGAAGAACATACTATGATTTACAACATACACAGATGATTTGTTTATGCTGTGGACTGGAGGTGAGGATTAATTTAATCTCCTAATGAATAATATCAGTGCCATGTATACACACATTAAGTTTGATTTTCAATACAGCCAGATTGAAATCAACTACAGTATATGGATATACATATAATGATCAAAGAAGGTATGTTTGATATGAGCAATACCTTATTATTATCATCCAGACACCATCTCCGGGCAATAAAAGATGGATTATCTATATTACAAATGATGAAGGTGGCAAAAATTACTAGCAAGGCCACAGAATTGGACACTGAACTAGAAAAAAATATAGACAATTTTTTATAAACAGGCTACTGGCATGGTTGCAATTTTTTGTCCACACCAGGCAGTTCTTTATCTGCTCTGGTCGCAAAATTTCAACCAGACAGATAACCAGTGAGGGCGGTTGCAGGAACAAAAAATCTTTCTGCAGCTGCTGCTCTCAGAGGGACCTTCCGGTCCCTCTGCTTGCCTGTACCCTCTCCCCCTGTGTCTGCTGTGCTGCCGATCACTACTGATTGCTCAGCAAAGCAGGACCCCCAACCCAGTGGCTGTAAAGATTAGCAGCCACTGGAAAAAAATAAATGAACCTCCCCTCACCCCGATATTGTACCTGGTGCCTGAAACCAGTGTCAAATTGAAAGTTGCAATGGTCTCGATGTTTACAATATTCTTATATTTCAAAAAACATATTTTTTTTTTGCTATTTTTTTTAAATATATATATTTTATTAATGAAATCATTTTGGATAGGTTGAAATAGATGTTTTTCACCTAATTCACTCATACAAAATTACAATTTCAGAACAGTTTTTAGGAAAAAATATGTGTTAAGTGGTTGAGAGACCAGAAGCATCTTAAAATAGGAATTATTTCAATCATTCCCTGGAAAAGTGAATACAGCACATACAGTACTGTAATACAGAGAGATACTCAGGTTCTTCGGCCAATAATGACATTGGATAGAGAACTCAGTGGCTTTAAACAAAAACATGGCATGCTTCACCAGGGGAAGAAATTTAAGGGACATTCTGGTAATCATGGATATTACTAGTATGCAGAACCTAGGAATGAACACTAGCAAAAAAACATTTGGCTGTTATAAATGACCTAATTATATGACCTGTCAACATATGGACATCATCAACAGGCAAGAGCTACTATATTTGCTATGTATTGTATGGTAACTCTTCCTTTGAGGTTTATGCAATTTTATATGCCCATGTGGTCTATACTATGTTAGCAAGTCTACTTGATTATTTAAAGAAAGAATGGCATTGCATCTCTCTGCAATCAGAGCTGCCATACTGTATTAGTATCACAAACTGCCACTGCACCTTGTCTGACAATGGTGCTTCAGGTGGTTTTCTCAGGCCATTGGTAGGAGACAAAAACACTGGGCTGCTGCTATACAAGGTCTTCCTCCCTGACTGTTCTGTGTCCTCCTCCCTGTGCTGATTAGATCAACTTCCTTTTTTACCCCTGTTGGTACTCTGCTCTGATGTGAGAGATTTATCCTCCTGTGTGTTCCAGCACCTTGTGTTCAGTGTTTGTGTACTCCCTGCAAGAAACATCAGAGGAGTGCCTGCCACACCTCAGTGTCTGTGTATTCCCCACAAGTTACATCTACTGTAAGCAATGGCTTCCACTTCCCAGCATGTGTGTAATTAACCTGCAAGTAACATCAGAGCAGTGCCTGCCACACCTCAGCATCTGTGTATTCTCTGCAAGTAACATTAGAGCAAAGCCTGTCACACCTCAGCATCTGTGTGGATTCCCTGCAAGCACATTATAGCACTTCCAGCTGTACTTCAGTACTGTAAACTTTTTGTTTTTTTATTTCAGAACTCTCAGCAGCCTCTCTGTCTCTGTGTGGCCAATCAACTAAATAACACCCAGCTGTCTGCACTGCAATTCAGTGTTTATGTGCAATATCTGCAATTTACAACTCCTCAGTTTCAGTTGCAATTCATTGTCTGTATATCCAAGCAAGCAATAAACTTTTACAGCAGTTTATGATGCATACCAGCTCTCAAGGCTGCAACTAGCCAAGTGCATACAAGTCTTCAAGACTTCAACCAGCCATGTGCATACCAGCTCTCAAGGCTGCAACTAGTCAAGTGTATACCAGCTCTTAAGGCTGCAACTAGCCAAGTGCATACAAGCTCTCAAAGCTGCAACTAGCCAATTGCATACTAGTCTTCAAAACAGCAACTAGCCAAGTACATACCATGCCTCAAGGCTGCAACCGTCAAGCATTTATCAGTCCTCCAGGCTGCAACCCGCCAAGGACATATCAGCCCTCAAGGACACATTTCAGTTAGGAGCCATCTTGTCCTCCCAATTCCTTATCAATCGACTCTTTATCAATTGACTCTTCAAGTATCTTTTATCAATCTACTCTTGATCATTTGACTCACCTAAGCTTCATAATAAATCATTTCACTATACTATATTGAGCTTCATATTCCTGGTAATGGTTCCACTGTGAATCTTCCCAGAGGTTCATAACAATTAGGTAATTAGAAGACATTACTCATACCAGATCTGCTGGTCTTTAAAGGGTAAGACATGTATTTTATGTATGTTGCCTTGAAAAAAGAACATGTGAGTCCTGAAATGTTAGCTGCTTATTGCAAAAATACATTGTTTTGTTAGCATAAGTCTCAGAGTGGTGCCTATATCTTTTGGAGTAAGTGCAATCATTGATCAATCAATTACAAAGTACATAAAATTACTAATTAAACTCCATTGGACAAGCTTCGGTGGTGCACATTTTAGTTTGTTCATTTTTTCCCTGGGAATTAACAGAAGCTGAATATTAGCAGTAGTATAGGTAATGTCACTGGGCCTGATTCAGAGATGGACACTGTAGCACATCCACAGCGTATTTATACATATGGGCGATGCGACAGAATACAAAATCTGTAGGAGGCATAATGGGTCTACAGTCAGCATCTCTAATCTGATGTATCTGGAAATGCAACCATCGTATCAACTGCATGATCATCGGATATCTAAATAACCCTCAGGTTACTTAGGATGCCCAGGTAAATCACACTGCTGTGGCCAGAGAAGCTGCGTCCAAGAATGCTACCACTGGCTTCTGCATGCCCAGGAAACAGGGATGACACTCTCCCATTTTTTGGGATGCTCCGTGTCACCACCGTTTCCTGCCCCCAATTGGCTGCAGCATGATTGTTGGAGCACTGCAGCCATCGTCGCAGACACAGATCTTCACACGCACAGATTGCAAAAAAATCAAAGATCTACACAAACTTGCAGGTTTGCGTACAACTTTGAATCAGGCCGACAGTTATGTATAGCTGAAGCAATATACAGATGCTGAATATTAGCAGT
Organism: Taudactylus pleione; assembly: GCA_031769625.1. Classification (NCBI taxonomy): domain Eukaryota; kingdom Metazoa; phylum Chordata; class Amphibia; order Anura; family Myobatrachidae; genus Taudactylus; species Taudactylus pleione. Next base: position 358,635 of record JAUIMM010000562.1, on the reverse strand, counting down.
AGCAAAGGTAATGTCCCTATTCCTTAGCTGAAGCTGAAAACTAGCAGAAGTAATGTCAATGGGCATAATTCAGCATGGATCGCAGATGCAAGTACGCACGCAGATAGCCCGATTGATGGCGATCACAGACACGATGCATACCCATCGCAAGTGTGACAGGAAGGGAGCACTTGGGGGTGTTGACAGATGGGTGGTCTGTAAAACACAGGCTTGCCTGTGCATTTTAACACCATTACAGGGGCGTGCATAAATTTAGCATGAATTCTTACGGCATGTAGGAAGTTTATAAATTTCTGTGTAAAGTATGACCTTGTGTTATTGTGTGTGAGACTCCAATGTTACTTCATAGTACTGATGTTTTTCACTGAATTTGCAAGGTATTACCCAGGTGAGACAGGGGAAGTGGGCGTCTTTATATTGTGCTGCGGTGGCAGTATGATCACAGTTATTAGCATATTCTCGCAGTAGTGAGCAATTGCTATAGTGATCTCATCTGTGATCCGTGCTGAATAAGGCCCAATGATCATTACAGATGGGACAAGTCCTTAGCCTAAAGCCAAATTCTTCCTCTACATTGGCAGCTTGCCAAGTTTCAGTAGATACGTATTGTTGAGCACATACTTTAGATCTGTGAACTGACAAATCATTAAGAACCCGGGGACATATCACTAGTCAAAAGCCAAACTCTTCCTCTGTGTTAGCGTGCCTTGAGTTTTATTAGAGACCTAGTGTTGGGTACTAGCTTCCCTCCTCAAGGAGATATTTGAACTAGAGATGTGCACAGACAGTGTCTCTGTTTTGGTTCCAAGCAGGGCCGTAACTAGTGTGGTGTGACCTCTGCCATGGCACAGGGCACCGCATGGCAGGGGTTGCTGTTTGGGCTTTTCAGCATTCCTGTTTATTATCATTCTCACTTGTAGCTTCCTCTTCTTCTATCCTCAGCATCTCCTGGCCTCCCCTACCTCTTTCCTGGCCCTTCCTCATGAGGCTGTGGCCCTTTCTCAGGTGTACCAACTTATGTCTCCATTTAAAAAATGGGGGGGGTGCCAATAGTCTCTCTGGCAAAAAGGCACCAAAAAGTCTAGTTACAGCTATGGTTCCAAGTGTTCATCGTGTTTGGGTTTTGGATTTCTTAAAAATTTATAAAAACAAAGTGGCACAGCAGTCAAAAACAGGATGACAGTTTAATATACCATATGACTCTATAGAAAGTTGAATTAATCAAAACTAAAAACCTAAAACTAAAAGCCTAGTAAAAATATAATAAATTGCCAACACATTTCACCAAACAGCAAATCACATTCCTCAGGCTAGTACAAGTAAATGGAGATACAGTAAGAGGCTAGTAAATGTAACACCAATACCTTAAGATGGGTAAAGCTCATAATGGAAATTGGGGCACAATGGGATTATCCTTGAGTCCTCCCTTGTGTTGTATATTAAAAAAGACATGCACAGCTTAACAAACCAAGCAAGCACTTCCATGACAAGAACTACCATTTTTGTGGCTGAAGTGCTTGGTTTGTTTGGGCTAAAGATGTGCGGGTCTGGATATCTGAAATCTAAACACACCTGAATTTATGGCTTCTGAGTAGAACTGGGTCAAGGTATGGATTCACTTTCTGTGACCCAGTTAAAACTGAGTCCCGTATCGGATATGTTGCCGGTTTGTAACTTTGATTTAAAAACCAAACTGGATTTGTACATTTTAGCTGTTTTTTTTACATTTTTACAAATTTTGAATTCATTTTTATTATTTTTATCCAAATCCAAAATCAAACCCAAAACTCTTGAGTGTAGTTTTGAAAAATGAAAACCAAAACACGAAGATAAATCCAAAACCAAAATACGGGACTCTGTACACATCTCTAGTTTGGGTTCCCACAAACCAAGCTACTGTACCAATGGGTTTTAGGCAGCTATCAGTTCTGTCATCATCACAGTTGAAATATATCATTATCATCCTCATAACTTGTTGATGAGGATATTAGCTCATGCCCACTGAAATCTACTGTTACAGAAGTCCCTCTACTTTGCTGTAATTGGCAGTAAAGATCTTCCTAATAGAATTTGTAGTGCATTCATATGAACATCGGTTTTTCCACATTTTTTGGAAGTACAGTAGCTGCCCACGCCAATCACTCACATTGTAATCAGCTAAGCTAAACACTCTTTCTGAGTACACAATGGAGGGTGGACAGCTTAACAATGGAGGGTGGACAGCTTAAGTAAACCAAGGCTAGTCTGTACAAGATGCTCAAAAATGCCTTTTTTCCTCCCAGTATTCAAAGGGACTGTGTGACATGCTATATTATATTATATTAATATTATTATATTATACATTATATATTATCATTAATATAATCCTCCATTATGCTAGTGCTTACTGTACTTGGATGAATCATGGTAGCAGTGGCGGAACTCCCGGAGACAATGGAGTCATTTGACGCCGGGTGCCAGCCCTGAAGGGGGCACCTGGTGCCATTGTCATCTGGCCATTGCTGAGGAGGAGCTGCATGGAGAAGGAGCACCACTGATCAGCGCTCCCCCTTCAGTGGCGTAACAATGAAGGATGCAAGGGGTGCGGTCGCACCCCCTGCAACCTCCATTTGCCGGGCACCCACTGAGTGTGTTACCAGCGGGCGCCCGTTCCTTCTCTCAAGGCACCCACTGTGTGCGCACGCACATGGGGGCATTACAGGGGGCACAATACTGGGGGCACTACAGGGGGCTTAATACTAGGGGCATTACAGGGGGCTTACTACTGGGGACACAACAGGGGGCTTACTACTGGGGGCACAACAGGGCGCTTACTATTGGGGGCTTAATACTGGGGGCTTACTACTGGGGGCACTACAGGGGCCTTACTACTGGGGGCATCATATGGGGGTACTACAGTGGCATTACTACAGGGGGCATCACATGGGCCTTACTATTATGGGCACTACAGGGGCCTTACTATTGGGAGCACTGCATAGGGGGACCACTACTGGAGGTACTGCATAGGTGATACACTACTGGAGGCACTGCATAGGGGACCATTACTGGGGGTATTACATAGGTGTAAACTGCATACGGGGACTTCTACTGAGGGCACTGCATATACTGGGGGCATTGTATAAAAGGGACTGCATAGGGGGGAGGCGGAAGCTGGGGCTGGGGGGATGTTACATTTGAATTTTGAGGGGGGGCACCAAAATTTATCTTGCCTCTAGGCACCTGGGATGAAGTTACGCCACTGCATGGTAGATGTGTGAATAATTGTAAACAACTCTTCTAATCCTGACCAAATGTCATGATGTTGTTTCAGTCTGGTTCACTGAGTTGACTAATTTTCATCACCAGTGGTTCTCTTGGAAAATGTCAGTTTTTTTCCTGGCAGCAGCATTTTCAGGAGAAGCTAATGCAGAAGACGTCTTCATGTCATGTGCCATTTGAGTTGACAACTTGCTCTCAAGATGCTCTGTGCATCTCTTAAGATTTTTGACAGTTGGACAGAAAGACATTATACAGTATATTACTTAAACCTAGGATCAAGCATGGTTGTCAAAATGTTTTGATATAATTGCAAGATGTTGCAAACCCTTTTGTCCTGGCAAAGCGAAAAAAGAACTTGATCAGAATACTTAGTGTAATTGCTATATTTCATCTCCTCTTTCAGTTTCCAAGCTTTTTTTCCAGTAGTTCAATTAAGGGTATGACCTAAAGTATCTTGCTTAAATGAAGAGTCATCTCAAGGACTAAATGGACTAAGGTAACATGCCACCCATCTCCCTATCTCTTGGCTTGATGTGTTGGTTTGGATGGCTTGTTGCTGTTCCTCCAGTGGCTGAAGCACATAAAAAGTGGAATTCCACCTGGCTATTTCCTCTTGGTTCAGTTGGTGCCATGCTGAATGCCGAAAATACCTAGAATTTTACCCAGTGGGCTGTCACAGTCATGTCATCTTTAGATTGACCAGTACTGCTTGTTCACATTTCTATAGTTAAGTTGAGAGTCAGGCATTTTGTAGACAAAGAATAATTATTTTAATTAACCCATTTTAGGTGAGGAATTGCTCTTCTGGTAAAATTAAATTGAGATAAAATTTGGTAGCACGGGCACATGATTTTAACTAATCATCTAAAACCAGATGTATTGGTGGCAGATATTGGACACAGATCTAATACTAACATAGTTGTCATGGCTTCAGTGATCCAATGTTCAACAAGATGGTGGCTGTCATACTTGTTTCCTCTGCAAATGATTGTTTCACAGACAATTGTGTGAAATTAGTATTAGTCTTTTTCTTGGTACGTTTCTGTGATGAAGATTAATCCAGAGCAGCAGCAGCCCTATCAAGCAAGGAATCTTCTTGGTAATCATAGATAAGGATAGAGTCAGTTTGCATTTGCAAATTAGATGCAGAACTACCTCCAATAAGGAGGTGGATGATGAAGATGTTGCTGGTGGGTATTGCATTTGCTGTTATCTATCTATGCTGCTGTTAGCTGATGCTGGACAAGGAGGAGGTTCCTCAATTCTTAATGTTCCTATCTATACCTACTTTGGTTTTACAAATGTTACAAATCCCTTGACAAATGTTTTCAGGAAGAGGTGACTTTTTGGGTCTTTATTCCAGGCATGACAATGCGCTTCTTATGTGCCAAGACCTTTTGCCAGTGGTGGATGACTAACTTTAACACAAACAACATCATCTTCATGAATGTATTAACTTCTTCTTGTCAATCACATTCATCATCACATCCTCATTAGCATCAGATGCAAATGTATCCTGTTGCAATTCAAAGTAGCATCCTCAATTTGTATATGTCACATTTTGGGTTTTCTGATCTGAGTCAGGACTGATGGCTGGTAGTAGAACAGAGATGATGATATCAGACATATACTCATGGGGCGAGACGCATGTGGTAATACCTGGTGCCTTTAAAGATTTCAGTGAAACCTGCATGGCTCCCAGTATGTCCCAGAAACCATCATTGTTTCATTCAATCAAGTAGGTACAATATTTACAATAACAGCCTAATGTTATTATTTTACTTGGTACAGTATGAGCAATTTCCTTTCTTGTTGTCCCGTGTTGGTTTTGTAGATCCTTTCCTCTCTAGGATCATACAGGAGGAGCTGCCATATTTAACTACTTCATACAGCATGAGGACGGGACCCTGCATGGTCCAGAAACGTTTATTCTGAAAAAATATGTTCAGAAACTGTGAGTGGAGCTACTGGGGGTAAAGCTGTATAAAACTTATATATCCCTATATATATTATATATACATATTTAGTATTTAGAAAGAAGTCACTCAAAAGGGACTTTAAAATAAAACTTATCTTATAGAAAATAAACTTTGGCCCAAGACATAACGTCAACCTGAGAGGTTCAGGAATTCCTGCTGAAAAATAGCACTATACTATATATATATATATATATATATATATATATATATATATATATATATATATATATATATAACAAAAAAGGGGCCCTGCACTCGCATATATAAATAGTAACTTGGCGGGGTGCTTCCAAGGACACAAAGTCCCTATATAATCCAAGAAATATCCAATAAGGACGGATGCACTCTCCTTTTAAAAATATAGAGACAATTTAATCTTATTATGAAACAGCATAATAGTCGCAGTGAATTTGCAATGTAATCAGTCAGTCGACGTTTTGGTTCCCAAGGGAACCTTTCTCAAGACTTTTTCAAATGGTAGACATCGTAGACATCTTTTCACATAGTGGTCATCAGATATGCAATAACAAAATTCTGTACAAATGACAAAAAACACAAAAAACTTGTCTAGCAGGCTCCAAAAATACTCAGAATCACATATACACCCGAGGGTGGGAAGAAATACACCTTTTCCTTCACAAGAGAAATTACACCAATAAGCAGTGCACATAGTGACCAAACCTCTGTATACAAGGTAGTAGATAAATACCTCATGTAATCAATACATATTCCCCCAATATGGTAAGGTTCCAAATATGTGTATACCCCTGTAAATGAACAGTGGGTAAAAGATATGAGAGTATATAACTGCACAAATGACACAATTAAATATGGAATGAATTGGTAATAGTATCTACCTAAAAGCCCATCAAATCAGCATCTAGAGCACAACTTAAGTGCTTAATATATGGTCAGCATAGTCTGAAAATTAACATAAAAAATATATAAATAATATGAATGATTAATGCCTTCTAGTAAGCATGCAGTGACAACGCTGCCGACATAATGAAGCTTACCTAGCTGATAGTAAGAGGCATAAGGATAGAGGATAGCTGGCCAAATCGGAGTGAAGCGGTCGCGTGTGCCGCCGGCGTCAGCAGCATATCAGCTGTCTGGCGCCATGGGCCTAAAAAGCGCATTAGCCGGAAGTTGGAATCACTAAGCGGTCACTTCCGCGTGTCAGCCTGACACGCAAGCGTACGGTGGCCTCAGGTGGTCAAAAAATGGGATAATAAGTGGAAGAAATCGTGTATTTTGCAAATAAAATAAGGATACTGCATATGCGATTTAGGGTATATGTGTTAAGTAATTTTCTTGGAGCCTACAATAACTAACATACATAACTAACAAACATGAATAATATTAATAAAGTCTGACCATGGAGGCAACATCAATGCATACAAAGATCAGTACATATAAAGATACTGTATACATAAAAGAAAGTACATGTGAGGAGTGTAAAGGGATATTCCACAAACATATGAATATCTAAAGGATTTAATTATCAGAGATATAGGGGGTCATTCAGACCCACTCGCGAGCGGCAGTACGCTCGCAAGTGGGTTGATGTTCCCCACTGCGCATGCGCATGACGGAGGGAGCTCCATCGTGCGCATGCGCGAGACCCGACGAGCGAAGGACTTTCATTCGCTCTGAGTGTCTCATCAAAGGGGGCGTGCTGTTGATGGTGACTGACAGCACGCCCCCTTTGGTGGGTGAGCCGGGGGCGTGCCTGCCAGACGGAGGCGATCCCATGGGAACGCCTACCATCTGAAGTCGGCCCCACTGACATCACTAGTGATGTCAGTGGGAGTGATTTTGGCTCTGATAGAGCCAAAATCACTCCTGGCCTTGCGGTTGAGAAACTCAACCGCAGGCTTTCACTCACAGTTCCGATGGTCGCGATGGTCAAGACCATCGCGACCATCATCCTGCACGCTCGTATATGCTGTGGGTGGTGACCCACAGCTATACGAGCGTCCAGGAGGACGCTCCATATTAATGGAGGTGGGCCCTGATTCAGAGCGAGCGCTCTGGTCAGAGCATCCGGCTCTGAATCAGGGCCATAGTACATCTGCCTAAAGCCCAAAACATTATATATATTTTTTTTTAGATATATTTTTTGGAGATTTTTTAGAGAAAAATACCTAGAGGGTTATTCTCATTTAAACCTCTAGGAGTCACTGTATCCAGTGTATGGATCCAAAAACGCTCTCATTTTTTTAAAGACGAAAGCCTATCAATCCCTGATTTGGGAGGAATCCAATCTATAAGCTTACATCTAAGTGTCGCCAATTGATGGGATTTTTCCAGAAAGTGTCTAGCCACCGGTTTATCGCTTTTGCCCATAGTGTATGCCGCCCTGATAGAGGCTCTATGGTTGGCCATTCTATCACGGAACCTGCGAGTCGTAAGGCCTACATAATATTGGCCCTGATTCAGACCCGGACGCAAGTGGCCGTTCGCTCGCACGGCGTACGTGCGGAAAAATGTAAATTCAAGCGCTCGCTCGTATGTGTGCTCGCAGCTAATCTTCCGCCCCATAGTCTCCCAACCCCTCCTCTAGCTAGCGAACGTTCAAAATAGCGACCGTCCGTCTCCTTTTTGGTTGCAGGGAACGCTCGTACAAGTCAATTCCGGAAGTGGCCTTGTCAGTTTTCGATTGCCTGCTATTTAATTCTGCCCACATACTTGAATCGATTAATAGCAATCAATATACTCATTAGCTTAATTGGTATTCACATCTTTGCAATCCGTTTTTTTTTACAATGTCAATAAACTTTATTATTGTTCTTGTGTGTCATTCCTTCCGCAGAATACGTACGTTTGTACCAAGGGGTTAGTTTTTCACATTTTAAAGTTTGTTTGAATGCTACTATTGTTTTGCGTTAGTTTATATGCAGATTTTTCATCTTTATTAATAATATTTAAATTAGCTTACGCATGTCACTGCATCAAGCCTATCATAATTCACATTATATTTGTGAGGGTGTAGGTCACATGACTCATACAATAACCAATACAATGCGTTCTGTTATTTTTCAAAGTACATTAGCCAATCAAATTTTTTCTGGGACCTTTATTAAAAGTGTTTTTTGATGAAAAAATCATTGCCATCATGAGAGCAGCAGCATTTACTCGCAGAGAACTCCTGGTCCTCTCAGATGTGATGGACCGGAGAATTACAGATCATCCGGCCCCCATCACAAACCTCCGCAAGTGGCTCGCCTATGCGGAGGTGCAGTGCCGGCTGCGTAATTTGGGCCTCCGCCGCAATATCGGCCAGCTCGAAAGGCGCTGGTCCGATCTCCACCGCAGGTCCCCACGCCTTTTGGCCAATTTGCGTCAGCAAATTAGCGAAAGTAAGTGTTTTTTTTTAAAACATTTTAAATGTAAGCATACCTGCGTGTGCATGTTTTCCTTCTAGCCCTGTTTCTTTATTTAGGACATACCTGCGTATGCATGTTTTCCTTCTAGCCCTGTTTCTTTATTTAGGACATACCTGCGTGTGCATGTTTTCCTTCTAGCCCTGTTTCTTTATTTAGGACATACCTGCGTGTGCATGTTTTCCGTATAGCGTTTTTTTTAAATAATTTATTTTGTGGTGTTAATTTTTTACACAACCCAAAAAAAAAAGAAATTAATACATTTTTATCCATCATTTAGGGGCTGAGCGCAGACTACGACGTCTTCTACGTCAACGACGTCGGCCTCGTCCCCTATCCCCCACTCCCAGCCGAACCTCCTCTCCCCAACCTTCCCCAAATTCCCCCTCCACCCCAGACCGGCCAGACCGTGATGCCCCTCCCTCTCCTAATATTCCCATCCCTCAAAATTCACCCTCCCCTCCACCCCCCTCTCTCTTTTCATCACCCTACCCTCCACCCACCCCTCTCTTTTCCTCCCCCTCAACACCAAGTCAAATCACCCCTCCTCCATCATACCAGCATTGGCCCACCTCAGAGGAGGACGATGTTGGGGTTACAGGACCAGTCGTCATTCTGAATGGTATGTTTCCCTTTTAAACTATGGTTGCTTTTGCATTTTTTTGTTTTTGGGTGATGATATCCTTTGCCTGTACATTTCCAATTTGTTAAGTATTTCTAATGTTTGGGATATATATCTTTGCAAAGCAATGTCTCGGATGTTTTCCCCTTACACATATCACACATGTTCAAACACTCATACTTGTGTCTCTTGTTTACGGTACCAACAAATGTTGTTTTTGGGCATACTTCTCCCTTTTTTTTGTTGTATTTTTATGTGTCATTTTTAAAATTATTATTTTGGCAATATTTGCATTTGGCTTTTTTTTTTTTTTATATTTGTTTCACTTTTTTTAAAGTATATTCTGCTTTTTAAGTTGTTTGGTAACATATAAATTATGGTGTCATTTTAGTAATCCACGAATTTTTTTAACCCACAGAGGACCAGAGGCGGATGCAAGAATTTGCAAATGGATTGCAGAGGCTGAGGGGCCATATCATAGGCATGCTCGTGGTCCTGGAGCAGATGTCGGCGCTCCTGCACCACTAATTTTTCTTTTGGGCCACCCTGAAAATGTTGCAAAAAATAAAAAAAATTTTGTTTGATTAAAGTCTCATTCCTTGTCTGTAAATATTAGATTGTTTTTTAAAGAAATGTAAATTAGATTGTAGAAAGCTTAAGTATATAAGCTGGCACATTAAACACATAACAATACCAATAGGTTTGTAGAATTACCAGCAATTTAGCTTTTTTTTTTTGGTGGGTAATGTAAATATTAAATGAAACCTGCTTAGGCCTAGATTAGAAAACATAATGATTCACCATAATACCTTTTGGTGTTTGTTTTTAGCCACAAAGCATGGTAAAATACTTTACAATTTAACACATTACAGGATTAGCCATTAAGCAAGTTTGCCTTTATTGGACCAGGTTACACTTGCTTGTAATTTACAAAGGAAATGTTTGTTTAACCTTAATCAAAAATTCTTCCACACAAATAATAAACACAAACTGAATTGTCACAATCAATACGCACAGTGAAAACACTCTCAAAAATACAGCCAACACCAAAAATAACAAAATAGCAACAACAATCAAGAACTGTTTGAAGAAGTAGCATGCCAACATGATTCCACAAATGAGGTGAATAAATAATTGTTCCAGAAGTTATATCCAATGTGGCCACATGAAGTCAATTTTTAGGATCAGGTAGAAGGCATCATTTTTTCGGTTATTTTTATGGAATAAAAGACAAAAATAAAAAAAAAACAATTAAAATTGGCCTTTAAAATCTTACATGTCTATATTGTGTCAATTAACTAAATTTTTTACAATAATTACCTAAAAAATCTGGCGACCAACCTTGGGGGGGCCATCCTCAGGCAAGGCATCCTCTGGCTGCATTGGGACACCACTCCTTATGGCAATGTTGTGAAATATCCCACACAGGACCACAATTTTCGAAACCATATCCGGCAAATACATGAGCTTGCCACCAGAGTGGTGGAGGCATCTGAATCGGCCTTTTAAAAGGCCAATACAGCGCTCCACCACTTGCCTGGTGGCTGTAAGTGCGGAATTATACTCACTTTGTCGCCCTGGTGTGGGAGCCAAATAAGGAGTGGGCAGCCAGGGCGTGCAAGGGTAGCCACTGTATCCTGTGAAAAAAAAATACAACAATCAGGATCACTGTGTATCAAGCTTTGCATTGGATTCAACTAAAGGTCTCCACTTACCCAGAAGCCACACATCACCAGCTTGTAGGTTGTCTAATTTATGCCAAATCCCTGATTGCCGGATGACGAATGAGTCATGTGCACTCCCGGGTAATTTTGCATTCAGGGACAGGATCTGGAGGGAGGCATCACATACCACCATTACATTCAGTGAGTGATAGTGCTTACGGTTCCTAAAAATTGCCTCCAGCCATGCTGGAGGCTGAAGTGGTATGTGAGTACCATCCACAACCCCTATGATGTGTGGGAAGCCAGCTATTTGGTAAAAGTCGCCACACTAAGGGAAGCCTTATCCAAAGGCATTTTAATAAAATGATTGAGGTGCTTGAAAAGGGCCTCCATCACTGCCCTCAGGATCCTTGAAAAGGAGGATTGGGAGATTCCGGCCTCTATTCCCACTGTGGTTTGAAAGGATCCTGAGGCACAGAAATGTAACACCAACATTAATTGCATAAGTGGTGGTATTGCTGTAGGACTGTCAATTTGCCGCTCAAGATCACTCTCTATTAATGAGAGAGTGTCTATGATGATTTTTGGAGGAAGACGGTATCGTCTTAAAACATCATCGGGCATTCCAAAAAGGGTGACACGTGTTTTATATATCTGGGGCCTTGCACGCCTACGATGCCTGGGATGAGATTGAGGTTCTTCGACTTCCGGAAGCATGGCCAAAATAATACAACCAACATCAACCTGAAATGGTAAGTCATGTAGTTAATGTATGTTGAAATTGAAAAATATACTTATCTTTCCGGTAAAATCCAAAGATGCTTACATGCCGGGGTATTGTCGTGAGTGCAACAACCTATATTTCAACATTAGAAAATTGGTTTAGAAGTTTTGGTGGACAGATTGGAATCTGCAAAATTTGGAAAATGCGTAAAAATATAGGGGGAGCACACATTTTGAGAAATTTGCACAATACATTGAGAGGATAAACAAGAATGGCAAAAATTATTCTCCCAAAAACATTAGTGCGCTAAATAGTTCGCATTTTTACAGGGGGAATAAGGAAAGATTAGTGCGCTAAATAGTTGGCATCTTTAGAGGGGGAATAAGGAAAGATTAGTGCGCTAAATAGTTTGCATTTTTACTGGGGGAAAAAGGAAAGATTAGTGCGCTAAATAGTTCGCAATTTTACAGGGGGAATAAGGAAAGATTAGTGCGCTAAATAGTTCGCAATTTTTCGGCCAATACAAAAGAAATATATTTTTGCCCAAAACATTACACTATGTTTAATGTTAATACATAATTGTTAAAATTAGAAAAAAAACATTACTGGTCCAAACATATGCGAAGAACAACACATGAACATTTGAAAATCATGTTAGAATATAAACTTACCAAAAATCGATAAATAAGTCACAGTCCAAAAACTTCGATGGGGCCCAGCCAAAAAAACTGAAAAAAAATTAGAAAAATACAAAAAGAAATAAGAACATTTGTTTTGTAGATCCCTTATTTTAACACGGATTTTCAAAAAATACTTACTCTAAAAATAAACCAACAATAAAATAACCGCAAAAAAAAGAAGCGAACGGAAAATTTGTAAAAAAAACACCTCCAAACAACTCCAAAAATCCTCCTCAATCCACTAATCCCTCCAACAATCCACTCCTACACATGAAACCTCCAACAATCAACACCTCGACTGGAGTCGCAAAAAGCCATAAATAGTCTTTATTTTCCCGCTCAAATTAAGGACGGATCATAGGAGCGCACAATCAATGATGCGGTCGAATAATAAGGACGCATGTATAAATACGTCACTGAAATTCACAAACGGTCTGGGGTAGTTCAAGTTGTTGCTCGCAAAATGGCTACAGACCAGCAAAACAATGGCCTAGAGGTGCCCGGTAAGTATTTGTCTCTTTTGGATTAAAGGATTATTTAGAACCCAAAGTTAGTGAAAGTTTGACATCTAAATGTAATCAATGTTTTTGTAAAAAGGTGTTGAGGATGCCATGGAAGAGGCTGCTGGACCCAGTATGCCCACAAAAACAAATAAAAAGAAAAGGCAGCCACAATTCACAAGAAAGGAGATGGAGGTTTTGGTTCAGAAGTGTGTTGACACCCTGCCACAGGCAGACAGGAATATGGGTGCAAGCCAGAAGTGGAGAATGTGGGAGGAGATAGCCAGTGCTGTCAATAGGGTGGGTGAGTTGGACCGTCTAGCTCGGGATGTCAAACTCTGGTAAGTAAATACTACATTTTACTAAAAAGTGGATACAGGGCCAAATACTGCAGGAAATAATGCCAACTTTTTCACCCACAGATGGCAAGACTTCAAATATCGCCTGAAGAAAAAACTGGCTGACAGGGCTAGGCATGCAAGGGGGACAGGTGGGGGTCCCACCCCTGTGTCATTGGAGCTGAATGACTTAGAAGAGCTGGCACAGGGGTGTGTGCAGGATGTGGAGGTGTTTGGCGTGTCCAACATGGATACGGACATGCCAGACTTTGCGGCTCCTCATGTTGTCCCAGGTAAATGTTGTTATGTAGCCAACTCAGAAATGTTTTTTTGACAATATGTAATTTCTAATGTCACTCTTTTCTCTTTTTTCTCACAGAGACACAGGCGGATGAGTCTGCTCCAGAGGGGAGCCTTGGCCGCAGAATTTCTGCTGGCTCTGCAGGGGAAGAACCAGTAGATCCGGCTGGGGACCCTGCAGAAGCCAGTCCAGGGCAATCCCCTCGCAGGCAGTGGCACTCCTAACAGAACTCAATTTTAAATCGGATTACCATACGGAGATTCTGCAGAGGATGGACGCCAGTCTGCTACGGGTGGCTGAGGCCCTGGAGCAGAATGCTGCCGCCAACGTGACCATTGGTCAGGCCCTGGCTGAAAGTACCAGGGCCAACATCAGAATAGCCAATGCCCTGGAGCAGCTCATTCGCCAGCACATGGTGGAGCCGACCTCCCTTCCTGCCGGAACATCAGGATCCTCCACCTCTGCCACAACAACAGCCATCCCTCCAAATGTACCTAGCCCTGTGCCTAGTCCAGAGGCCACAACATCTGCCTCTGGACAGGCCAGCCAAAGGACATCCCGGACCCGGTCTGGCTCCCACCCTACCCCAGCCAAACAGGGAAAAAAGCGATGACAGCACTGGCTACTTTTCCCACACTCCTTCTGTGCTTTCCCCATATTCCTTAAGGGCCAAAACTTCCCTCTCCTTTCTTGTGAATTGATTTTAATGTGTGTTTTTTATTTTGGCCAAAATGGCACTATTGTTTTGTTTTTTATTTACGTTTATATTGGCAAAACTTGAGCCATAAATTTAAATGGCAAATGCACATCAAATATTAAAAATGTGTTTAACAAATAAAAACATTTAAAAATGAACTCAATTGTATTGTGACATAGGCCCTCATTCAGAGCCGCTCGTAAGCGGCAGTACGCTCGTTCCGAGCGATGTTCGCACATCTGCGCATGCGTACGGATTGTAATACGCATACGCGAACCAGTCAGTGCGGCTGAAAATCGTTTGTTCGCTATATAGCGAGTGCCTGCTACTTTGAGTGACAGGAGGAGGCGTATGTGGGTGGTAACAGGGGAAGGTGCTTGAAAGCGGGGAGTGGAGATCAGAACGCAGGCGTGCTTAAAGGTCAAAACGGGCATTTTATGGGTGTGCATAATTTAAACTGGAGCATCATTGACCACGTCACTTGTTTTTTTTTTACTCAGAACTGCTCGCAAAATAGTGGTTGAAAAAACCAACCACAAGAATAGCGAGCAGTTCATACGCTGTTCGATGTACTCGATTAATCAAATAAATAGCGGACATGACGTATGGTGCGAGCGGCAAGGGGGCGTTTTTGTCAAAATTACAACCGCAAGTTTTGCTCGCTCGTTCAGACATAGAGGCGTGAACAGACCGCAATGAGCGAACGGATCATTTGAATAGCCACCCCTTGTTTTTGACCGCAAATAGCGAGCAGCTCTGAATGAGGGCCATTTTTCCAAAAATGGTTTAGAGGTAATCCTTGCACAAAACAAAACAAAAAAAAGTTACCAAAGGGTTAAAAAACAATTTGCTTTTTTAATGAACACTTTGCCAAAACAAAATGGATGCTAATTCTCCAGGCCAAATAAAAATGTTAAAAAACACACAAACATGATGACAATAGTGTTGCAATATCACCAAACCAAAATTATAATGTAAAGAAAATACAAAAAAATGTACGCTAATTGATTGTCTAATCCAGAAATTAGCAGCTAAGAATTTCACCTGCGTACGGTTTTGTGCTACAAAAGAAACTCTTTGCAAAACACATTACAAGCTTGTTTTCAATTCTAAGTTGATTGTTTTCTGGCAAGCATTGATAAATCGAACAAACATCGAAGAGGCACGGAACAGAGGACAAGACCATCGACATTGTGGTAGAGTAATCCACACCACAAGCTGTGCGAGCAGTTTGAACGGAAAGAGGATCAGCCAGTGACGTATGACTTGCTCCGAACACATTTGACGTTCGCATGAGCTAATTTATGTACGCCCGAAAAACGCCTCGCCACGCCTGCGTTTTCCCATCTCCACCCCCGTCAACGCCCAAAAACGGCCTGTTCTGTCAATCACATTCCACATGTCACTTCCTGTTCGCTATTTGACGAACGAGTCAAAAAAAGATCGCAATCAGCCGTACGCACATGCGCAGTGTTACACCGGCGCATGCGTGGTTTCACATCATCGGAACGCTACGAGCGTACTGCTGCTAACGAGCGGCTCTGAATGAGTGCCATAGTCCACATGGACAGATCAAAATATATATCAAATGATCAAGGGTGCAGTGTAGTCTGTATTTGATTTGAATTAACCGTCCCGAATGTGGATGTGGGAAGGTTGGGCCAACCATCATAGAGGTGCAGCTCACACAGCCACCACACGAGACATAACCTGGTCTTTTTACCATGATTTCAGAGACATCATTAGGTTTACCAGGGTAGAGGTGTGGTGTCATCAGTATTTGTCTGAAATTTGGACCCCTCCTATATGCCATCATAGGTGGTGCCATATTATGGAAAGGTAGTGTCTTGTCGCTAGTTATGATCGGCCAGAATTTCTTGAGAGATTTCTTTGTCGATTGGGCTTGGGCATCAAAAGTAGTGGTGAAAATGAGACGTGGCTTATTCTTACTTGCTGTGATCACTCCACTGTCGGCCTGAGCAGTATCCCTTGCCTTCTGTAAACATTTAGACAGAGTGGCTTGTTTGTAGCCTCGTGCTAAAAATCTACTGGTCATCTCTGCCAGTTGTAATTCCATCTTGTCAACTTCAGAGTTGATACGTATCACCCGTAAGTATTGTGACAATGGTAAGCTGTTCTTCAGTGCCGTAGGATGATGGCTAGTGGGTAGTAGGGATAAATTCCTATATGTGGCTTTTCTGAATAGGGAAGTTATTATTTTGCCATCAATGATGCCAATGGTGACATCAAGAAAGTGAATTTCACTCATACTGGATTCATGTGTAAAACGGATCGGTGAATCCAACATATTAAGATTGGAAACCATTTGTTCAACAGACTCTACTGCGATTTCTTCTGCTTATTATCACCATTTTTTGACCAACTGAGGCCACCGTATGCTTGCGTGTCAGGCTGACATGCGGAAGTGACCGCTTAGTGATTCCGACTTCCGGCTAATGCGCTTTTTAGGCGCGTGGCGCCAGACAGCTGATATGCTACTGACGCCGGCGGCACACGCGACCACTTCACTCTTATTTGGCCAGCTATCCTCTATCCTTCATGCAACTCTCTACCCCCATCAACATCACTTTCCCCCCAAACTGTGCCACTCTGTTTCCCTCCCATCCACATCAATGTTTTCCACCCATCTGCATCACTTTGTTCCTCCACCCTATCTGCACCACTGTTTTTCACTCATTTGCTTCACTTTGGCTACCCCCTCTCTGTACTGTTTAATCTTCCCTCATCTACACACCTTTCTGTCTCACCCCTCCATGCCGCTCTGTCTCCTCCCCCCATCCACACCACTCTTATCCCTTCTGCACAGCTCTATCTTCTGCTCAGACTTCAGTTGCATAGACTGCATGTGTGTATTCCTATGAGCACACAATTCTGTGGATTAGCAGCTCCACCACTTTGTGAGTGACAGCACTCTCACTCTGTGAGAGTGCTGAATATGCATTTAACCACAGGGCGTGATGGCATACCATATCTGTATTGCACAAGGAACACATCCATTAAGGAGTCAGCCTTAATGATTCAAAAGTCATTGCTTTTTTAGTTGAGTGGTAGAAATTCAGTAGGTTTTGTGAAAATTCAGATCATGCCTAAGAAGCTTAATGGGACATGTTAACTGTAAGTTAAAAGGCTATGGACTTTCATTGTTTTTTTCAAATTTATCAACTCTCAGGCTTTGGAGGAGCAAACCGTGCCACCTGCAGGGTAGAATGGCAACAAAATTGTACACTAACTCAGGAGGAAGAGAGGCCTGCACACAGGAGGTGGTTTGGGAGGTGCAGAGTGAGAGTTGGCTGCAGGGGCGGGCTGTAGGATGCATGGACGTATCAGGGAGATCCATCCAGGCATCTGTTAACAAATGAATGTGCAATATTACAAAAAAATTGACGTGCCCCCACAGCACAACCAGAATTGGGCTTTGGAGCCCCAGTGCTGGTTGTGCTAAATACAGGGGACAAACGAGTAGGGATCCCATAGAAAAATATGGAATTCTCCCATAGAGAACTTCCAAGGGGTCAAGGTGTTTAAGAGATTACACCTCAAAAGCTTTTAGAGGTATGGAGCTGAAAGTTGGTATAGGCGGGTAGAACTGTCGCTCAGTGCTGCAAGCACAATTTCCGGGCAAAAACATAAAAATGAGGATTTGGGAGTAATCTAAAATTCCAAAAGTCAGTTTTTTCTGACACTCAATTAGGACCACTTTTCTACTGTTCTCTATGGAGAATTTTTGGGAAGGCATGACTGAATTTAGACTTGGGGTTTGTTTCATTAGGTAGCTATTGTTCCAGGGTATGTGCTGTTGGGGTTTAGGTAATTGAGAAAGTTACAGTTTTTAAACTATTACCTCACGAATCTGCCATTATACAGATAGGAAGTTTTTACTTGTTGCGTAGCCACATATGGAGCCTCCAGCAGGTGTACTCACTGTGGATTCACTTTCATGCACCAAAATGGCTGGACAGTGTTGGTGGTAGCGGCAATGGGCTTGGGTGGAAGGAAGTGGCCATTAGCTGCGGCCAGGATCCGATAAAGGGGAGGATATCAGGCGTTAGCTGCAGCCGGGACCTGATGATGGTAGCAAACATTAGCAGGCAGTTGTGGTGTGGGCTGCAGGACCGAGGGGTGGTAGCAGCAGACAGATGCAGGTTTGGATATGAAAGATCCATGTTACCTGCATCTGTGTATAAATAAACAAACACAGAATCAGGGATGGATCAGTGAGACCCATCTGTGCTTCTGTGTTTAATTTAAAAAAAACCACTGTAAATAAAAAAAAAATGGCGTGGAGACCCAGTGCCGTGGATTAGTGCTTTTTATCTATCTATCTATCTATCTATCTATCTATCTATATATATATATATATATATATATATATATACAATCTTCCAATACTCCTGCATTCCAAATGTAAGCATAGGCATTCAGCTACAACTTGCTCTGGTGCCCTTCTTTGGGGTCAGCACCCCCAAATTACAATATAGTTTCCTTATACAAATGCTGCACCCAGAGTCTTGTAAATCCAATGCCCTTACCAGAGGAATTTATTGTGAGTCGACAATTTGGGGTCTTCCACCCCTTCCTCAGGACAACATATCAAACAATGTGCAAAAAACAGATATATAAATATATAATGTGTAATAACACTTATCCTCATCCCCACATATCAGACCATGTTCATCTGGTGTCCGTCCTGTAACCACACTTCTGGTTGCGGCAACTCTGCGAAATCCGGAAGTGACATCACCCGGCAGGGCAGTGGTGCCATGGAAACCTGATCACAACATCAGGTTAAACATGCTACTCCACGTATGTGCAAAACACCATATGATACAAATTGCACGTGCAGCAAACAATGTACATTAATAAAATCCGAGAAAATAAAGTGTATATAAATAAAACATGCAATCTATAAAACACAATACCCTTTTATACAACTATGTGAAACACCATTGTGCATAAAATTGTTATCCATTAAAATATATATAATTGAATGAATGGCTACCCTGTAGTCTATGGAGAAATCTATCACCAAATAATTTCATACATGTACTATTAGTTGTACGGACCTATCACTTACTGAGAGTCAAGGCCCCCATACTGTACATCAGCAATTGATTGCAGCAATCGTGCAATTTGCAATCGATTGTGTATAACAATCTTTCCCTTTTTCAATTGATTGCAGATTGCAGAATTGCCACAATCGATTGAAAAAGGGAAAGATTTTTATACACAATCGATTGCAAATTGCACAATTGCTGCAATCAATTGCTGATGTATGTGATCCTTTAGTCAGTGAAAAACTCTTAACGATGTGCACCACAAACTGATGTATTGTTGCCATCTAGTGGAGAAAGTGTAAAAATACTTGTTAAAACCAATAAGCCCCTATACCGTCTGGTATTTTTTTTTATAAATCACAAAGACTTAGCAAGATATATCTATGGGGTCTATTTACTAAGCAGTGTTAGAAGACAGAGTGGAAAGTGATAAGAAAGTGATAAGGTGCCAGCCAATTAGCTCCCAACTGTCATTTTTCAAATACAGCTTGTGAGATGGCAGTTAGGAACCGATTGGCTGGGACCTTATCACTTTTCACTCTGTCTCCTAACCCTTCTTAGTAAATAGACCCCTAAATAACTGCTGTTATGGGCTTATTATAATTTACACAAAATTAATTAAGCCTAAAGATTCATTGAGACCTCGTGGGGAAAGTGTCTCTAATCGATGTATCCATCACATTTCTAGCTGTAGCAGTTTCTTTCCCCTATCTCCACCTCTGAGAGATTTAGGTACATGATCAATGATCTTGTATGTCAATGTGGCCATATTAAGCTTCAGTTTGGAAATATGTCGGGCTACTGGTTGTTCACTGGTCCCAGACAAAAGAGCAGCTCTAATTGCCGATCTACGTTGTGCCATTCTAGTTTTTAATTGGCATTCAGTTGTACCGTTGTAATAAAAGCCACATGGGTACATAATTACATAGATAACATAATTGTTGCAAGTTGAAGGACAATTGATTTTATATCTCCTACCTAAATGTGGATGTAGAATGGTATTTCCAATATCCAAATATGTATTGGTAATGCAGCCTAGACATTTATAGCAGCCATTTTTCTGGCTCAAAAATGTTTTGGTTTGTCCTTTCCAAAACCAGTGACATCTGTATTCACCACTAGATCCTTAATATTCCTGCCCCTCGTGTAACTAGGCAACAATGTTGTTTTCTGTAAACATTTGAGGTCAGGGTCTGTGGTGACAATAGACCATAGGCATTTGGCCTTTTTATTTGTATATTTACTTTTAGTATCATATTCATGAACCCACAGTATCATATTTTTAGTCGTATCTTTTTGTCTCAAGGCTGATAATTGTTTTCTATCTAGAGACAGTGCTTTCTCTTTGGCCTTCATGAGCTCATTTAGTGGGTAACCTCTCATCAAAATATTTGAAATCATGGAGTCTAATTGTTTGACAGTTTCAACCCGATCATTATTGCATCTGCAAACTCAAATAAACTGAGAATTAAGTAAACCCCTCACAGTGGCGGTGGGATGAAAACTGTTAAAATGCAATAGAGTATTGCGATTAGTCGGTTTTCAGTACAAAGAAGTACTCAACTTTCCCTTCTCCATTTTGATCAACATGTCCCAAAAAACTAATTTGTTCAAAATCATAAGTTTAAGTAAACTTGATTGAGCTCTCAGATGCATTCTGTTGTGTCACTACATCAATCAGACATTGTATCTCCCTTTGCCACATGATGAATAAATCATCTACAGTATGTAGTGAAAATACATCCTGATGTATTTAGTTACCTCTGGGATCTCAAAAAACAATCTCTTTTCCACCTCCAACATAAAACTGTTGGCAAAGGAGAAGGGGCCACACAAGAACCCATTGTACAGCCAGTACACTGTCTGTAAAACTTACCATTAAAAAGGAAATAGTTATGTTACAATGTAAAATTAAGTAGATTTAAAAATAACTCTACATCTGGTCCATGATATTGCATGTTACTCACAATTCCAGTTGCATGCGGAATGCACATGTAAAGACTAGTCACGTCAAGAGTGGCCAAAACTGTCTGTTCAGAAACATGTCCTAACGCCTCAAATGTCCTAAACAACATACCGAAATCCCTTAAGTATGTAAAAGTGCTTTGGATGCATGGTTGTAGGTACGCATCCAAAAATAAAGCAACAGGCTCACACAGAGACCCCCGGGACGAAATAATCGGTCTCCCTGGGGGCCTCTGTGCTTCCATGTGTATTTTGGGTAACGTGTAGAATATTGGTACCACAGTATATGCAACCCTCAATTTATTTTTAATAGCTAAAGAAATCAAACCATCCTCCAGTGCCAACTCTAATATAGTATCAAGTTCTTTTTTATATGTCTCTGTGGGATCGCCCATCAGCAGTTCATATGTGTGACCATCATTCAACAGACATTCACATTCCACAATGTAGGAGTGCGTATCTTGGATCACAATGGAGCCACCTTTGTCTGCGCCCCTTATAATGATGTCTCTTCTTTTACTTAGATAATCCAATGCTCTCTTTTCGTCTATTGGTAGATTGTAATGTACTGGGCCCCCTTTAATTGAATCCTCTAATAGTCGATTGAAAGTCTTGATAGAAGCATTTGTGGACTTGGGATCAAATTTAGATCTCATACCCAACTTCACCACACTGTCAGGAAGAACATCAGTAGAAATAAGTGACGTCTGTTTATCAAAGCACTCTTTAAGTTTTAGGGAGCGCTGAAATTTAAACATATCCGCTTTCCATTTAAACAAATTGGTTTTGTTTGTTGGAACAAAAGAGAGTCCTCTGTTGAGAACCCTATGTTCAGATGGTGTTAAAGTCAGTGAAAACAAATTAAAGATTTCTCCTTTGATTTTTGGAGCATTTGTGCTCAGCTGTAGCATGTCTCAATCAGACTTACTATAAATTTGGAATCAGTGTTGAGATAGCTGTGTATTTTAAGCACTAAGGGCCTGATTCAGACCCGCTCGTGAGCGCTATGCGCTCACAAGCGGGTCGATGGTGGCCCAGTGCGCATGCACACAATGGAGCCGCCTATGTCATGTGCATGCGCGAGACCCGGATAGCGACGTGCAATCCATCGCTCTGGGTCTCGTACCAAAGGGGCGTGCTGTCGATGTTGAGTGACAGCACGCCCACTTTGGTGGGTGGGCCGGGGGCGTGGCTGCCCAGATGGAGGCGTTCCCATGTGAATGCTTACCATCTGGGGCCGGCCCCACTGACATCACAAGTGATGTCAGTGGGAGTGCTTTCGGCTCAGTTAGAGCCGAAAGCAGTCTGGGGCTTGCAGAAACAAGACCCTACCACAAGGGTCTCGCTGCAAGCCAGATGGTCGTGATGGTCTTGACCATCGCGACCATCTTCCTGGCCACTTGCTATAGCTGTGGGTGGCCACCCACAGCTATGCAAGCGGCGAGGAGGCCGCTCTGAAAAACAAGAAGGATGGCCCTGATACAGAGCAAGCGCTCTCTCGGAGCGTCTGGCTCTGAATCAGGGCCTAAGGGTCATATGTATCAAAGCTTTATGTGAGATAAAATTGTGTGATATATATCACCAACCAACCAGCTTTTAACTTACATTTTTCAGGCTGTGTTTAAGAAATTATAGTTTGGATCTGATTGGTTGGTGATATACTGTATATTTCACAATTTTATCTCATATCAAGCTTTGAAACATATGCCCCTAAGTGTATTAAAACACAAAGAGTAATTTATGTAACAGTTAAAAAAACAGTTAAAAAAAACATTGAACAACATCTTAGACCAGGTAATTACAATATCATCACTTAACAGTAGTTTATGTTTTGGATATTTTTTAATGTTTTGATAAAAAATCAATGTATCAAAAACTTATTTTAATAATCTCACTCCATGGAATAATCTCTAATACAGCTTTTACACCTAAAATCAGGGTCTGACCCGAACTTAGCCGGTGCTGACCCAGGATACTCCCGAGTCGGTGGCGTTCACACCGGAGTCGGGTCTGCAGGGACCCAGCTATCCCGGCATTGAAGTGGATGCTTGGAGATGACGTCTTCTCCTAGCGCCTCTGTAGCCGGCCAATCAGCAGGCAAGTGGCACGATGCAGGTCACAATGACCCGGATCATGCCATCTACACTGCAGGGTTGCATGGGTTATTCCGATGTTAAACACTGCTAGTTACCTCACCCCTTTTAGACCAAGTAGCTACCCGGGTTAACCCTGCAATAACCCGGGTTTTAGCTCTGGTGTGAAAGGGGTTTTAGACTACTACATCCTTTACTCTTCCTGCAGCTCATCCTTCTGTACATATTGCTGCCTCATTAATCTACTCTCCTCTTACAAACACACATGAGCTTTTAACTTATCTATACACACTGACAATGACATCCATAACCTATCGCCATAAAAATCTTTCAGACAAATCCCACAGTTATACTTATATCTCTCTACTGCTGCTTCTATTAGCTGGTGACATATCACCAAATCCAGGCCCAACCTACATGCCACACCCACAGCAAACTATAAATCCAGCTAACCTCATAAACATTGCATGCCTCCCTTCTCCCTCTAAGTCACTAAAATGAGCCTTATGGAATGCACGCTCTGTCTGCAATAAGCCATCCATAACCTCTTTATTTCAACTAACCTCAACCTTCTTGCAATAACAGAAACATGGATCACACAATCAGACACTGTCTCCCCTGCTGCACTTCTCACACACCTCCAGGCCTGGTAATTGTAAAGGAGGTGGGGTAGGAATATTACTCTCCCAATCTTTCACATACACAGTTCTCCCACAGGTACCCTCACTCACATTTACATCATTTGAAGTACATACTATCAGGACTTTCACCCCTTTCTCTCTATGAGTTGCTGCTATATATCACCCACCTGGGCCACCCCAACAATTTCTGGAACATTTTTTTGTCTAGCTCCCTCAATTCCTATACTCAGACATCTCCACCATCATTATAGGTGATTTCAGTCCACAATCTCTTCATTCCTCCAGACTACTCTCTGTAACCTCCTCTCTTGGCCTCTCCCAATGGACTGACTCCTCTACTCATCAGGAGGGCCACTGCCTTGATCTTGTACTTACCAGACTATGTTCAAATTCTGATTTAACTAATGCTCCTTTCCCTCTCTCAGATCACAATCTTATCACCAGTACACTCTCCTCCATTACATCAACCTCAATGTCATTGAAATCAACCAAACCTAAAACCCGCAAAAATATTAATGCTATTAACTAAACCTGAACCAGATTCTAGAAAAAGCCCTTGATGAAGTGGCTGCAGCTACCCATCACACACCATGTAGACTTAGACGTCAACTGTGGCATTCTAACTTAACAAGGCATCTACAAAAATTCTCACGTAAAGTAGAACATCAGTGGCAAAAGTCTCGTGCTCCAAGTGACTTCCTCACATTTAAGACTGTCTACAACTAATAGTGTACTGCTCTGGATGCTGCCAAACAAACATATTTCCAATCTCTTATCTCTGCTCAAGCCTCTAACCCCAAATTACTTTTTAATACATTTAAACTGCTTTTTACCCATCTCTCACCCAACCCACCTGCTACTATCTGTGCGCATGAAATTTATTCATATTTTAAGGACAAGATTGATAAGATCCAAAATGAAATGGTATGCTTTTCCTCAGCTAGTGACCTGCTCAATTCCCTACCTGAACCTCTAGCACATTCTGTTCATTTGACCTCACAAACAAAGATGATTATCTACACTCTTCTCATCCTCCTACTCTATTACCTCTCCTCTAGATCCTATACCCTCACAAATCAGTAAAACTCTGTCTCCTGTGCTCATCTCAACCCCAACTAAAATCTTCAATCTGTGTCTCTCTACTGGCATCTTTCCATCACTGTTCAAGCATGCAGTGATTACTCCCATTCTGAAAAAACAATATTCTTACCCTAACACTCTCTCAAATTACCATCCTATCTCCCAGCTTCCTTACCCCTCCAAGCTACTTGAGAGACTTGTCTACACCCTCCTCACACACTTTCTAAACTCACACAACTTATTGGACCCACTTCAGTCCGGCTTTTGTCCCCAACACTCCACAGAGACAGCACTGACTAAGGAAGTTAAATAATCTGGTCACTGCCATGGCTAAAGGCCATTATTCACTCCTAATTCTTCTAGATCTCTCTGCTGATTTGGACACTGTTGGCCACTCTCTTCTCATACAAACACTACAATCCCTAGTTCTTAAGGACACAGTTTTTTCTTGATTCTCTTCCTACCTATCTGTTCACTCTTTTACTGTTCGTTTTTTGTTTTTCTGACTCTGCTGCTTCTTCTCTACCTCTATCAGTTGGAGTACCACAAGGCTCTGTCTTAGGTCCTCTGCTTTTCTCAATCTATACCACCTCTTTTTGCAAACTATACGCTCTTTTGGATTTCAGTACCATCTGTATGTGGATGATACTCAAATTTACCTATCCTCCCCAGATTTATCACCATCTGTATTGGTCCATGTCACTGAATGTCTTTCTGCCATTTCATCTCGCCACCTGAAACTTAATATTACTAAAACAGAATTAAATTATATTTCCACTGGCCAACAATAGTTACCAACCTGGTCTCTTGATCATGATTGATAACTCGATAATCCACCCTGCTCCACAAGCTCGCTGCCTTGGTGTCATCCTTGACTTTCAACTGTCCATTGTTCCCCACATTCAATCTGTCTCAAAATCATGTTACATATTGTACATCTAAAAAACACATCCAAAATTAGACCATATCTCACACAAGGCACTGCAAAAACTCGAATCCATGCACTCATTATTTCCTGCATTGACTATTGCAATAGTTTCCTTAATGGTCTTCCCAAAACACAGGCTATTGCCATTACAATCCATTATGAATGCAGCTGCAAGGCTTATCTTCCTTGCCAAGCCTTCATCATCTGCTGCTCCGCTCTGTCAGTCCATCCATTGGTTGCCGGTTTTCTACAGTATTCAATACAAAATACGTTTACTTACACATAAGGCCATTAACCAAACCACACCAACATACATCTCTTCACTCTTCTCAAAATATCTCCCAACCCAACCTCTTCACTCAGAAAAGATCTGTGTCTGTCATCTCAATGCATTACTTGCTCCCATTCACGGTTACAGGACTTTCTTCGGGCGGCACCCACTCTATGGAATGTCTTACCATGCACAATAAGAATTACATCTAGTCTCCAATCCTTCAAGCATTCCCTAAAAACTCACTTCTTCAGGCAAGCTTATCAGTTTCCAGAACTGCCCACATAACCTTCATAGCTTCCATGTCTAATTACATCCCCATTCACAGTCCACACCTAACCTCACACATTGCCTTTCTTACACATCATCCTAACATTTGGCCAACATTCCTATGTGACTGGACCATGCAGCCCACCAAGAAACTCAGTAGTCTGGCTGGACCAAAATGCAATATATAGCACCTATCCTTAAGTATCAATGCCTATTTCCTTATAGATTTTAAGCTTGCGAGCAGGGCCTTCCTACCTGTATATCTTTCTTTTATTACCGAGTTTTGTTCTATTAATGTTCCAATTGTAAAGCACAACAGAATATGCTGCGCTATATAAGAAACTGTTAATAAATAAATAAAAATAAAGATCAGGTCCTCCTGGATCTTGGAGGCCTCCTTATGAACTTCCCTCCTCTTTTGACCCCCTCTTCTGGCATATATTATACTCAGGCTGCTGCTCCAGCCCGAGTGCTCACCCCTAAAGGGGTCAACGGCTTCTTAGATCTTGTTGTAGAGGGACAATTTTCCCTGATTCACTCACAGAAGTGCTGGAAAATCTGACTTTATTGAAACTTTTTAAAACACGAATCCTTATTGGGTATAGTATGGTTCTGAGTGTTTCCTAACCAAGTATATACCCTGTGGTGGGCATAGTCTGTTTGGACTTTTCTAAATTTTTTCTTTTTTGTATTTTAATAAATCTGTTTTATAATTCTCTAATTGCTCCTTCAATTTCATCATCCAATCTGTGGTTGTATCCATAGTCAATGCTGCAAGATGTTCTGTTTCAAACACACCAATTTTTTCTTTTGTTGAATTTAATTCTCAGGTAGACTAATCCATTGAACATTTGTTAAGGATCGAAAATTCATTTCTTACAAAACATAATTTTGTAACTTCCTATAGTGGATATTTTATGTGCACAAAACCCACGGGGTATATGTTTGGCATGAAAATAGTCAGACAAAGTTCTACTGTGCTACTAGAAATCTAGTTCTTTCTTCTTTAATCTAAATAGTTCTCTATATTTTTCAATATTAGAGTCCACATCCTCACTAAGTGCAGGGTCTTTATGTAATATTTGCTCAGCATCCAAATCTGAAAAGCTGAGTGTTTCATAGTTGTCACACTCCAACAAAAATTATGTCAAATCAGGTTCTCCTTCTGGGGTTGCCATGATAAGTGCGTGGGGCTCTTTGCAAACTTTTGTTGGAATGTGACAACTATGAACAATCAGCTTTTCAGACTATTCAGATTAAAGAAGAGATAACTAGACTTCTTGTACCACAGTAGAACTCTGTCTGACTAATTTCATGCCAAACAGATACCCAGTGGGTTTCGTGTACATAACATATCCACTATAGGAAGGTACAACATGATGTTTTGTAAGAAAACCCCCAGACCACACCCCCAGACCACACCCCCAGAGGAAGCCCTAAAGGGCCGAAACGTGTTGGGTACACAAACTGAAAAACTTGTGCATCGTACTGTATTGTACCCTCAATCTATTCATCACGTGACCGCACCTGCCAGTAGACCGCACTCTACCCGGAAGTCCAGAGGATCTGGACCAACAGCGCTGCTTTACTTGGAGACCACCTGACCACTGCCAATCCATAGGAGAGAAAGGTGCAGCAGCCACGTGGCTCACCCTTGCTGGGAACACCACCAACCCCTCTGCACCAACCATGGACACACGCTTCAGGAAGACACCCAGCGGACCACCAAGACCAGGTGTACCGTTTGCTGCATCCCTGGCAAGAAGCCCGAAATACTCAAGACAGCCAGCAAACAGAGACTCCAATAACCAGGTACCCCACACTCGTGACCACATCACTAAGTGCGACCATCCAATTCGCATAGACATTCCCCTGAAGAAGAAGTTACCAAGCAGGACCAGTACAGGCTGGGACGCCACCTGTCAATCCCACACCAATGGTTGAACTCACACATCAAAACTAGGGGTGTGCACCGGCCACTTTTCGTGTTTTGTGTTTTGGTTTTGGATCTGGATCTTTCTTCGTGTTTTGGATCTGGATTGGTTTTGCCAAAACCACCCTTCCGTGTTTTGGGTTCTGGGTTTTGTGTTTTGGATCTGTATTTTTTTTTTAAAAAAGCATAAAAACAGCTAAAATCACAGAATTTGCTGGTTTCTCTGCTCCTATGCTATTATTAACCTCAATAACCTTAATTTCCACTCATTTCCAGTCTATTCTGAACACCTCACACCTCACAATAGTGTTTTCATGTCCAAAAGGTTGCACCGAGGTAGCTGGATGACTATGCTAAGCGACACGAGTGGGCAGCACAAACACGTGACCCATCTAGGAGTGACACTGCAGTGGCAGACAGGATGGCAGTTAGAAAAACTAGGCCCCAAACTGTACATAATGCAAAGAAAAAAAAGAAGTGCAAGATGGAATTGTCCTTGGGCCCTCCCACCCACCCTTATGTTGTATAAACAGGACATGCACACTTTAACAAATCAATCATTTCAGCGCCAGGGTCTGCCACACAACTGTGGCTGAAATGATTGGTTCGTTTGGGCCCCCACAAAACAAGCTGGCAATTAATGTGTCCCTGCACAAACTGGCTCTACGGAGGCAAGATGTCATCCTCATCCTCCTCATCCACCGATTCCTCACCCACTTCAGTGTGTACATCCTCATCCTCACAAAGTATTAACTCGTCCCCACTTGAATCCACCACCACAGGTCCCTCTGTACCTTCTGGAGGCTGGTCTCCCTGGAAGAGCTGATAATTCATTTTGATGAACATCATCTTCTCCACATTCTGTGGAAGCAACCTCCTACGCCTTTCGCTGACAAGGTTCCCGGCTGCACTAAACACTCTTTCGGAGTACACACTGGAGGGGGGGCAACTCAGGTAAAATAGAGCCAGCTTGTACAAGGGCCTCCAAATTGCCTCTTTTTCCTGCCAGTACAGGTATGGACTGTCTGACATGCCTACTTGGATGCTGTCACTGATGTAATCCTCCACCATTCTGTCAATGGTGACAGTATCATATGCAGTGACAGTAGACATGTCAGAAATTGTTGCCAGGTCCTTCAGTCCGGACCAGATGTCCAAACTTGGTCCTGCCTGCCCTGCATCACCGCCAGCGGGTTGCTTAGGATACCTAAGTTTTTCCTGGCAGCCCCAGTTGCGGGAGAAAATGAAGAAGGAGCCGTTGACGTGTCACGTTCCGCTTCAGCTGACAGTGTGTTCACCAGCAGGTCTTTGCACCTCTGCAGGCTTGTGTCGGCCGGAAAGAGAGACACCACATAGGCTTTAAACCTAGGATCAAGCACGGTGGCCAAAATGTAGTGGTCTGATTTCAACAGATTGACCACCCTGGAATCCTGGCAAAGCGAATGAAGGGCTTCATCCACAAGTCCCACATGCCGAGCGGAATCGCTCTGTCTTAGCTCCTCCTTCACTTTCTCCAGCTGCTTCTGCAAAAGCCTGATGAGGGGAATGACCTGACTCAAGCTGGCTGTGTCTGAACTGACTTCACGTGTGGCAAGTTCGAAGGGCTGGAGAACCTTGCACAACACGGAAATCATTCTCCACTGCGCTTGAGTCAGGTGCATACCCCCTCCTTTGCCTATGTTATAGGTGGATGTATAGGCTTGTATGGCCTTTTGCTGCTCCTCCATCCTCTGAAGCATATAGAGGGTTGAGTTCCACCGCGTCACAACCTCTTGCTTCAGGTGATGGCGGGGCAGGTTCAAGAGTGTTTGCTGGCGCTCCAGTCTTCGGCACGCAGTCGCTGAATGGCGAAAGTGGCCTGCACGCCCCTGTCGCTTTTCAGAAAATTCTGCACCACCAAGTTTATTGTGTGAGCAAGACATGGGACGTGCTGGAATTTGCCCAGATGTAATGCCCGCACAATATTGGTGGCGTTGTCAGATATCACAAATCCCCAGGAGAGTCTAAGTGGGGTAAGCCACTGGGCGATGATTTCCCTCAGTTTCTCTAAGAGGTTGTCGGCGGTGTGCCTCTTACTGAAACCGGTGATACACAGCGTAGCCTGCCTTGTAACGAGCTGGCGTTCCTGAGATGCTGCTACTGGTGACGCTGCTGCTGTTGCTGCGTAAGGTGATACATCTACCCAGTGGGCTGTCACAGTCATATAGTCCTTAGTCTGCCCTGTTCCACTTGTCCACATGTCCGTGGTTAAGTGGACATTGTGTACAACGGCATTTTTCAGGACACTGAGGACACTTTTTCTGACGTTTCTGTACAGTCTCGGTATCGCCTGCCTAGTGAAGTGGAATCTAGATGGGATTTGGAACCGGGGACACACTACCTCCATCAATTGTCTAAATCCCACTGCACTAATGGCGGATACCGGACGCACGTCTAACACCAACATAGCAGTCAAGGCCTCAGTTATACGTTTTGCTTCAGGATGACTGCTGTCGTACTTCATCCTCCTCGCTAAGGACTGTTGGAGGGTCAATTGTTTAGTAAAAGTAGTGGTGTTCCTACTTCCTCTCTGGGATGATGAACGACTCCCAGCAGCAGCAACAGCAGCAGTGGCAGCAGTAGGCGTAGCAATGCAGGATCCTCCAGAGGAATCCCGGATAGGAGAGTCAGTCATGCCAGTGACATGGCCTGCAGGACTACTTCTGATCCTGACTAAGGAGGAAATTGACGAGGAGGGAGTTGACGGTGTGGTTTGCAGGCGCTTGGATACAACAGGACAACGGGATTTAGGTGTCCCTGGACTGCCTACGGTCTTAGCCAAAGTTTCTGAACTTGACAGTAACTTTTTATGAACGCGCTGCAGGTGCCGTATAAGGGAGGATGTTCCTAGGTGGTTGACGTCCCTACCCCTACTTATTTCACCTTTACATTTGGTACATATGGCAAGACAGTTGTTGTCCGGATTTGGATAGAAATATTGCCAGACCAAAGAGGTGGAATGTTTGGTCTTCTGCCCAGGCATGACCGTGATGGGCTTTTTCATCCCACGGACATCAACTGTCTCCCCCGGAGCCTGATTTAAACAAACCACATCACCATCAGAATCCTCCTCGCCAACTTCCTCCTCAGCGCCAGCTACACCAGTATCCTCATCCTGTTGTACTTCAACAGTGACATCTTCAATTTGCATATCAGCAAGTGGACTGTGGGTGCTCCTTTCAGCACTTGCAGGGAGCGTGCAAATGGTGGAAAGAGCCACCTCTTCACGTCCAGTGCTGGGAAGGTCAGGCATCGCAACCACCACCACACTTGGACTCTCCTTGGGGATTTGTGATATCTTCTTAGAAAGCACAGTTCTTCGCTGTGCTTTTGCCAGCTTAACTCTTTTGATTTTTTTAGTGGGAGGAGGGCTTCCATCGTCATGTGAAGCTGAACCACTAGTCATGAACATACTAGGGATCGACCTTAGCCGTTCCTTGCCACTCCGTGTCGTAAATGGCATATTGGCAAGTTTACGTTTCTCTTCAGCTGATTTAAATGTCCTTTTCAAGGTCATTTTCCTGAACTTTGCCATTTGGGATTGTATGTGCCCTCTACTATGACATTGGGCATCGGCCTTGGCAGACGACGTTGATGGCATGTTATCGTCTATGTCATGACTAGTGGCAGCAGCTTCAGCACTAGGAGGAAGTGGTTCTTGATCTTTCTCTATTTTATTTTTATCGGAGAAAGTTTGGTCCTCCATTTATGTTATATCGATTTGATATATACGTGCGGCTAAACACAGAAAATAATTTTTTTTTTGGTTTGGACTGGAGTGTACTCTCGGGGGTTACAGCACCCTTAACGGTCAAGCCAGCCGGCCCTTTACTTATGACACAGGCGCACGCTTGGCACTACTTTGTTGATGCACGTGCGGCTACTGCGCACACAATTCACAAACACAGAAAATAATTTTTTTTTTGGTTTGGACTGGAGAGTACTTTCGGGGGTTACAGCACCCTTAACGGTCAAGCCAGCCGGCCCTTTACTTATGACACAGGCGCACGCTTGGCACTACTTTGTTGATGCACGTGCGGCTACTGCGCACACAATTCACAAACACAGAAAATAATTTTTTTTTTGGTTTGGACTGGAGTGTACTTTCGGGGGTTACAGCACCCTTAACGGTCAAGCCAGCCGGCCCTTTACTTATGACACAGGCGCACGCTTGGCACTACTTTGTTGATGCACATGCGGCTACTGCGCACACAATTCACAAACACAGAAAATAATTTTTTTTTTGGTTTGGACTGGAGTGTACTTTCGGGGGTTACAGCACCCTTAACGGTCAAGCCAGCCGGCCCTTTACTTATGACACAGGCGCACGCTTGGCACTACTTTGTTGATGCACGTGCGGCTACTGCGCACACAATTCACAAACACAGAAAATAATTTTTTTTTTGGTTTGGACTGGAGTGTACTTTCGGGGGTTACAGCACCCTTAACGGTCAAGCCAGCCGGCCCTTTACTTATGACACAGGCGCACGCTTGGCACTACTTTGTTGATGCACGTGCGGCTACTGCGCACACAATTCACAAACACAGAAAATAATTTTTTTTTGGGTTTGGACTGGAGTGTACTTTCGGGGGTTACAGCACCCTTAACGGTCAAGCCAGCCGGCCCTTTACTTATGACACAGGCGCACGCTTGGCACTACTTTGTTGATGCACGTGCGGCTACTGCGCACACAATTCACAAACACAGAAAATAATTTTTTTTTTGGTTTGGACTGGAGTGTACTTTCGGGGGTTACAGCACCCTTAACGGTCAAGCCAGCCGGCCCTTTACTTATGACACAGGCGCACGCTTGGCACTTCTTTGTTGATGCACGTGCGGCTACTGCGCACACAATTTACAAACACAGAAAATAATTTTTTTTTTGGTTTGGACTGGAGTGTACTTTCGGGGGTTACAGCACCCTTAACGGTCAAGCCAGCCGGCCCTTTACTTATGACACAGGCGCACGCTTGGCACTACTTTGTTGATGCACGTGCGGCTACTGCGCACACAATTCACAAACACAGAAAATATATTATTTTTTTAGCACTTGGGGGGAGCACCCCTGATGGACAGAGCACCCCCTGGACAACACTACAGCACCCCTTTAGGACTGGGACACTGCACAGGACTTTGGAGTGGACACAGCCCCTATGGAGAACTGACTGCACAACACAGTCCAGCCAGCCCCTATGGACTTTGAAGTAGTGGACACAGCCCCTATTAACAACAGCAGCACAGCACAACACAGCCAGCCCCTAAGGACTTTGAAGTAGTGGACAACAGCAGCACTACACTACACTACACTACACAGCCCTAACTCCCACCCTCCCTCTTCACTGTCCACAGCCGAGTGAGAAAATGGCGCCGACGCGGGTACCTTATATAGGATCCAAAACCTGCGAGACTCGGAAGGCGGGATGATGACGTTTTGCCTCGATTTCAGATCCGAGTCAGGCGGGAAAAGTCGAGCCTGATTCGGATCGGACTCGGATCGGCGGCGCTCGGGGGGGTTCGGATTTCAGAAATCCGAACCCGCTCACCCCTAATCAAAACCATTATATATATTGTTACTAAAACTGCTTAAGTGCACCATCAATCGTGTTTGTACTGTCAAATACCATACTGCAGCTTCATCATTGTGATTTTGACCAGCAACTGCTCCTATGTTTTATCCCTACATTAAATGAATGTTATTAATTTACCAGCATAGAATCTCTATCATTCAGTATTATAAGATTACAACATTACAACACAAGGGATCATCTTTATAGAATTACTAATAGACATCTTCAGTACATCACAAGGGGAAGTGCATTAGATATTATTTATTTACTGTTTTGTAAGAAAGGATTTTGATCCTTAACAATGTTCAATGGATTTGATTTTGTTAGTGGTGGAGGAGTCTACCTGAGAATTAAATTCAACAAAGAAAAAATTGGCGTGTGTGAAACAAAACATCTTGCAGTGTTGACTATGGATACAACCATGGATTGGATGATGAAATTGAAGGAGCAATTAGAGAATTAGAAAACAGATTTATTTAAAAAAAAAAAGAAAAATGTAGAAAAGTCCTTTTTAAAAAATGTTTCAATAAAGTCAGATTTTCCAGCACTTTTGCGAGCGAATCAGAGGAAAATTTGCCCTCCACATCAATATCTAAGAAGCCGCTGACCCCTTTATGGGTGAGCACTCGGGCTGGGGCAGCAGCCCAAGTAGAAGATATACCAGAAGATGGGGCCAAAAGAGGAGACAAGTTCATAAGGAGGCCTTCAAGATCCAGGAGGACCTGATCTTTAATTTGTCCTCATCGACTTTAACACCATCTGAACATAGGGTACTCAACAGAGGACTCTCTTTTGTTCCAACAAACAAAACCAATTAATTTAAATGAAAAATGGACATGTTTAAATTTCTGAGCTCCCTAAATCTTAAAGAGTGCTTTGATAAACAGACGTCACTTATTTCTACTGATGTTCTTCCTGACAGTGTGGTGAAGTTGGGTATGAGATCTAAATTTGATCCCAAGTCCACAAATGCTTCTATCAAGACTTTCAATCGACTATTAGAGGATTCAATTAAAGATAATATGGGCCCAGTACATTACAATCTACCAATAGACAAAAAGAGAGCATTGGATTCTCTAAGTAAAAGGAGAGACATCATTAAAAGGGTCACAGACAAAGGTGGCTCCATTGTGATCCAAGATACGGATGCCTACATTGCGGAATGTGAACGTATGCTGAATGATGGTCACACATATGAACTGTTGATGGGTGATCCCACAGAGACATATAAAAAAGAACTTGATACTATATTAGAGTTGGACTGGAGGATGGTTTGATTTCTTTAGCTATTAAAAATAAATTTAGTGTTGCATATCCTGTGGTACCTATATACTACATGTTACCCAAAATACACAAGGAAGCACAGAGGCCCCCAGGGAGAACGATTATTTCGGCCCGGGGGTCTCTATGTGAGCCTGTTGCTATATTTTTGGATGCGTACCTACAACCATGCATCCAAAGCACTTTTACATACTTAAGGGATTCAAGTATGTTGTTTAGGACATTTGAGGCATTAGGACATGTTCCTGAACAGACAGTTTTGGCCACTCTTGACGTGACTAGTCTTTACATGTGCATTCTGCATGCAACTGGAATTGTGAGTAACGTGCAATATCATGGACCAGATGTAGAGTTGTTTTTAAATCTACTTAATTTTACATTGTAACATAACTATTTCCTTTTTAATGGTAAGTTTTACATACAGCGTACTGGCTGTACAATCGGTTCTGCTGTGGCCCCTTCCTTTGCCAACAGTTTTATGTGGGAGGTGGAAAAGAGATTGTTTTTTAAGATTCCCGGAGGTAACTAAAGACATCAGGATGTATTTTCGCTACATAGATGATTTATACATCATGTGGCAAGGTTAGATAAAAAGTCTGATTGATTTAGTGACACAACAGAATGCATCTGAGTCAGGGCCGGATTAATAATGGGGCGGGTGGAGCTACAGCTCCAGGCCCCCTATGGAAACAGGCCCTTAGTGCAACCAGGAGAAAAAAAAAAAAATTCTCCTGTCTCCACCAACATGACTGCAATGACCTGTTCAATCCCCTCCCTGCAGGCCGATCCGAAGCCCAGTTACTCTACCCTCCTCCTTTACCACCGGGTGCTGTCCGAAGCTCTGCCCCTGGTCCAGCTAAGCTCCGCCCCCTGGTCCATCCGCAATTACGCTCTACCCTCCTCCCTTACTACCGAGTGCTGTCCAAAGCTCCGCCCCATGCAGCCCAAAGCTCCGTCCCTGTCCCGCTAAGCTCCGCCCCCTGGTTCAACAGCAATTATGTCCCTGTGTGACACCAAAACTTCGGTAATGTTATGCCCTGCTCTTCAGGCTCCCTGTTGTTGCAGAGATTCAAATGTCCTACCAAACAGTGGTGACTGAGTGACGTGTTGTGCTGCCTCTCATTGGGTTCTCTGGTCTAGGCTCCAGCTCCACCATCCAAAAGCACCTGGTGACAACAACTTTACAGTAATGTACTTTTAGAGGAGAGCAGAATATCAGGACAGGTAAGAGATGGGGAATGTACAGTATGAGCTGTAACAAGTGATTCTCAGTTGAGTGTGCTCCTATAATAGGCAAACTAGAAAAAGGTATGTGTAGCTTGTACTAATTTTTTGATGGCTCAAAAATAACATATAGAGAGTGCTCAGTGTGTCAGAGGTAACACTGCTCCTTAGTATGCCCCTTCATGGCAATGAAACAGACAGAAATAACCCCCCCCACGTTTGCACACACCACGTGTTTGCTTCTGTGTGTGTACCAGTGCTCATGTGTGCTATATATATAATGATCAAATAGTCAAAATGCCAACAAGTGGAGGTTAGGTTAAGGCTGTGGGGAGGGAGGGTTAGGCTGTGGGGGGGGGGGTTAGGTTTAGGCGTAGAGTTCGCGGTTAGGTTAGGGTTACTTAACTCTAGCAGTTGGTATTGTAACATGGTCGGGATGCTGGAGTTGGTATTTTGACCGCCGGGATCCTGAGTACCGGCATCCCATATGCATTTGTGTAATAGACGTCCAGAGTGCCAGCCATCTATTCATGATATATATTATAGTGGTTATAGATCTCCCAGCAGCTTGCTGTCTAATTTATCCAATACCAGGGGCCATAGTGTGTGGTTATGATGTCCTATGTACTTTGTGGTGGTCACTGGGGTTCTCTGTATTGTATGGCACTCATTGTTCTCTGTAATGTAGAGGCGATCACTTGTGTATATGGCGGACACTAATATTTGAGGTTCTCAAACTCGGTCCTCAGGACCCCACAGAGGTCACGTTTTCCAGGTCACCCAGCAGGTGCACAGGTGTATTCATTACTCACTGACACATTTTAAAAGTTCCACTGATTGTGCTAATTATTTCACTTGTGATCCTGTGAGGAGACCTGGAAAACATGCACTGTTTGGGGTTCTGAGGACCGAGTTTGAGAACCTGTGCTCTATATTATATGGTGATCACTGCAATGCTCTCTGTATTATATTGCAGTCACTGTGATGTTCTCTGTGACTGTATTTTTATTTTTCCAACTAAAAAGTAGAAATGAGACCCCCAAACCAGCTCACATATGCAGATCTGTAAAGCAGTAAGTTAATCTTTACCGCCCTGGTACATTAGTGCCATTGTACTGTAGCAATTTAGTTATTTTAAAATGCAACAGCTAAGGCAGTACATTAATTAATTTACTGCAGTGGCTAGGGATGTTGGATGAAAACTCCTAGAAATATGTCAATTATCAGTGTACAATTTTGGATTATTTTATTCTTTTTTTAATTATTTTAAAAAATTCTAGCACTCAAAGAAAGACAGACAATACCGTTCTAACCCATTCACAAAAAACACAATTTTTATCTTGTTATAACTCCACTATAAATGTGGTTAAAGGTAGGCACCAGTTATAACCTCCATGGAGATAGCCACGACACAGGCCCCACCTCCTCTGTTGACCACACCCACAAGTACTGGCCACCTCCCCCCCCCAACATCACTAGTCACACAGCCGAAGCACCTGTCACCCCCCCTACCCTCTGCAGTGGCACACAATAGGCCCTTCATACTTTTCAGCTCCAGGCCCATGTGGACGTTAATCTGGCACTGATCTGAGTGCTCAATCAAGTTTACGTTAAGTTATGATTTTGAACAAATTAGTTTTTTGGACATGTTGATCAAAATGGAGAAGGGTATGTGATGGTGTAGATGTGTATTCACAAGCACACATGTCAGTTTGCTGCTATTAACAAAAAATATTTTTGTCATTTGACTGCAAGATTATAGAGATATATATGTATATCTTTTTATTTATTAGTGCCTAATCTCTTGTTTTTGATTAATTTCATGTAAATTATAATAAGCCCATAACAGCAGTTATTTATCTTCATCATGCTAAGTCTTTGTGATTTATAAAAAAAAAATTGCTATACAGTTTAGGACAGTGTTTTGGCTAACCTTGACACTCCAGCTGTTATGGAACTACATAACCTAGCATGCACTGCTACAGTTTTGCTATTAGGGCATGCTAAAACTGTGGCAGGGCATGCTGGGATATATAGTTCCACAACAGCTGGAGTGTCAAGGTTAGCCAACACTGGCTTAGGAGCTTATTGGTTTTAACAAGTATTTTTACACTTTTT